>WEIS01071898.1:0-16988 GCA_013389965.1 Todus mexicanus | reverse complement strand
AAAGATAATTAAGAGGCCTATAAAGTGTCACAGACTCTTCCACGTACAAGGTGATGCTGGTATCACACAAGTACAGATGAGATCAGGGTCTGCAGTTGCCTGAGATACGCAGTGGTGGAGTGCTTTACTGCCAGGATGGTATCGGAGATGGCCAGAGTACCATCAGAGGGAGCACACAACAGGGTAGAACCAGGGTGTAAACTGCAGCAGAAATGAGACACTCCTGGCAGACACTGAAACCAAGGAGGCAAAATGATCCAAGCGGTTGGTAGGAACTACACGGACATCAGGACTGAGGGCTGGAGCACAGCACCATACAGCAAGAGGGCTTGTTTCAGTTCCCCCACTGCTGGCTGAAGCTGGAGCAAATGCTTTTCTTCACACAAGCTGTCTTGTGCAGCTCACTTACTCCCAACGTTTCTCCAAGTCCACTTTCTTAATTGACCAATTAAAAAGCTCAGTATGGGGCCTGTGGCTCAATTCCTTGGTCAAGAAATAGAAAAGCACCTTCTGCCTTTGGCAACACCTCCAACCTACCTGCTAGTCTGTGCTGCGTGGGACAGCCAACCTCTTTCTGAGGAAGATTAATATCCTGAAACACAGGCTTAAGTGTAATTTTCAAATATTCTCAGTTGCCCAAGGACTATTTAGTTGTTTCATGCAAAGTGAAATACCTTTAACATGAGAAATTCCCCACTTCAGAAAGCCGTACATTTTACCGGTTAAATTTGGAGCACATCTGTGGGAGGTAAGGGTTGAGTCACTGCAACCAAAGAAAAAAAAAAATATTCCTGGGGTTTTACATTACAGGTGGGTACTTAAATCAGTGCTCTATGAGCAATGACTTAAAATACAAGTTTTGACGCATTGCTTTGGAATTTAGGTCTCTTGCATTTGTTATTGTTATTATTTATTTGGTTTTGTCTTGTTTAGGGACATGAGTCATCACATTCCTGAGGAAAGTGCCAGCGTTTTCACTTGAAATGACAATGTGACATCCTGCTTCCAACTGGCCTATTTTTAGATCTGACTGCGCATGAAAGGGATCATTTTTTTCTTCTGTAAAATGAGTAAGTTTTGAGCAAATGTACCTGGGACTGACAGTCAGAAAATCCTACGAAACCCAGTATGGCTTGAGGCTGAGATAGCCTTCTCAATGATGTTGATGTTCAGTTTTCATGCAGAAGTAGGGATATAGGTGCTTTGAAAACTTCACCGGTAAAAATCAATTAACTAGAAAAATTAGGCAACTGAAAACCTTACTTGGGTGTTGAGGGTCCAGAGCCTGGCTCTGTAAATCAGTAAGTCCCCGCTGTGAATTTGGTAAATGCACCTCTGTGTAATTTGACAAATCCAGATTCAGGGTTCATTCCACCAATGCTCTGAGTACGCTCTATTCAAAATATGTACTTGGGGAGTTTTAGTAAAAATAGAAAAAAAAATGCTCATTCTTCTTGTTCACAACCTAGGGAAGCCCTTCCGATGGAGCAAACTTCTGTCTGTAGTCAGTAAAGTGACATCTCTTAATACTGTGTGATGTGAGCTGGTGAAGGTTAAATGTCCTTCCCTTTTTCAGGAATCAGGACTGGTGGCTTTACCCTTTTGCAGATGTAATCTACCAGATAAAACAGGAGAAGAAATTCAGTGAGAGCCCCAAAAGCATTAAAAAAAAAGACATGAAAGAAAGACCAATACTTATTCAGGGCACACACTTCTTGCTTCACAAGGAGCGGGTTTCTAAGGGCTAGCTCCATGTAAACAGTCACAGAGGCTAAATAGGGCAGCTAAGTCAAAAGGTGAGATCATGGAAACCACTAATCATTTATTGCCTCACCTCAGAGGCCTCTCAACTACACGCGGCTGTCACTTTCTGGCTTTAAAGTTTTCCTTGGTTTTGAGTCCTTCTACAAACCCGGAATTGCCTCAGCCCTTACCCTGCCAAGCAGCCTGGTACGTTGGCTGCTCCACTGAGTCCCCAAAGGTACACGTTCCCCACCTCATCCCATGAGGCCACCAGGAGGAAAGCATTCCCAGATTATTTCTAGCACATGCTGACACATTAGTCTGCTTATGAAAAAGCATGGTGGCTGCCACTCTCTTTCAGAATTTATCAACAAAAGGATTTCAGATTGCTATTTAAAGAAATAGAGCATTAGAGCTCTTCTGCTTGTACTAGATGAGACTTAGAACCAGCTGATATGGTCTAAGTCATGACCAAGGGCCATGCTGGAGATTGCTCTGGGCTGCAGTTCCTCCCCAACCACCTTGTTGAAGCTGTGTGAGTGTCAGACAGTCCTTGTCTTTCTGTGTGTTTGAAGGGAGTGGAAGGCAGAGCCCTCAGTACAAACTCATGACACTGAGCAAATATAAGTAGTGATTTGAGCTCTTTAATGCCTAACACTGGAAGTTTAACATCGAGGAGACTTAGGTGAATAAATACCTTGGAGGATTGTAATCTGTCAGAATAAACCTGTACCCACAGACACAAGTTGATTGGAAGGCAAATCTCTTTTGAGTCTCATCTGTCAGCACTTCTTTTGTGATCCTGGGAAGGCCCCAAGAAGCTCTTTTCCAAACTCCAGCACTTCATGTCGCTTCTAAATGCTACTACAAGAGCTTTAATGGTGTCAGTATCTAGCAGCTCACCTTGTCTTGGGAGTGACGTATCTATAAAAAAGTGTATCCATCCCAAGCATTTCAGTTTGCCTATTCTTGTGCACTCCATTGACAAACATGTCGAAAAATGAGATGAGACTTGCCACAGGTTAAGTTTTACATTTGCAAAATCTTAAAATTAAAGCTTATTAACACTTGAACTTCACAGTGATTGTTCTCTGAGGTACCTTTTGTGGATCACATCATTTCAAAATGAGAAATGCCACCCCTGTAGCGGTACCAGAAATAGGAATTTTGAATTTGCTTAAAGCAAAAATAATGCTCAGAAGTATCGTTCTGCTGTGTATGTCAAAAACTAAGCCACGAGTATGGTCATGATTGAGGGTCCCCAGGCAGACCTTTAACTTTACCCTGCAAATTCTCTCAACAGTGGACTGCTGTCTTCCTCATGACAGCTTTTGGTATTGAAGCTCCGTGTCTGACAGTCAGTGACATGGGTTTTGCCAGCTCCCACTATTTCTGAGGAGCATGTTGAGGTCCATATTGTCCATATGCCTGTTACTCAGAGGCAGCAGTTCACCGCCACCCAGAAATGTTTGGAAATGTTTATTTGTGTGGATGTGTATGAACAAGGAGATAAGTGTGGGGGTGCATGTTTATATATTTAACTCTGCAGGAGTAAACTTTCTGGATGGAAGCTGATAAGGGTCAGATGAAAGTAAGCACTGAAATGATTGCTAAAATAATAAAATGTCCTTTCTTCGTGTCCTCACAAAAATAATACCCCTCTGATGCTGTTAAAGCATGTAACTAGGGGGTGAATATACAGAGCATTATACTAGATACCCTAGCTATGAGATTACAAAAAAAAGAATGTGAACTGGGCCAAATCTCGATGTTGTTCACTTAAAGAAAAACATTTAGTTGAGTTTGAAGAGGCACAGGTTTCAACCAGAGAGAAAACAAGAAGGAAGGAAGCAGAGCTGAAACAACACACAGGTTATCATAACATAATATGTCAGGAGTAGTAGCCATGGCCTATGCATGCAGAAAATTGAACACAGGAGAAAAGTGAGGAGAGTTTTATACTTTGGAGGAGATGTGGTTATGTGGTCAGATGGGAGGATGGAGGGCCAAGACGCTGCCGGCATCTAACACCAAACGAGGATCTGAATCACTGTAGTGCAGTCACATGAGCTCCTTGTGTTCATGGAAACCAAACCGAGCCAGGCAGAACCTCGCTGGAAACCAACACTGCGTCTAAGAAATGTTTTCCAAGTCGGGTCATGAACATACAGATTGCTCTGGAAAGTACCTAATAGCGCATTTACTATGAAGACACACTTTCAAAAACCTCCAAAGAAAAACTGCTTCTGCAAAAGTAGTCTTATGCTGCTGTGAGAAGTCAAAGGGCAGCCCACCCACCCCTAAACTCTCTATCCCAAATAATCTTAAATTTCCAAATTACCACAAAACTGACCCCTTAGAGATGCTAGAAATAAAGTGGCTGTTTTCTGGGCTTTTCTACTTTTTATGAAGCCCTGGACTGCAGGGGAGTCTAAAGGAGGAAAGACAATCCTGTGGTTGAACACTTAGGTCTACAGAAGTCAATGGCCAACCTTGGATCATCTTTTGTGGGGCAAGATTTCTTCCTGTACTTTCAAATATTAAAAAAATACTTTGAATGGATGAAATCAGAAATGACTTTCACTGAAATCTGGTAATAAGCAATCTGATTTAAATCTGAGAAGAATCGAGTTTGAATGATTCATAGCTTCAAGCAATATCGATCTTCCACGTTAGCAGTTGGCCTCTGCTGTTGCTCAATTTTTTTCGTGTATTTATGTTATCTGCATCTGCTGATTTTAAGTGCTGTGTATTTATGCTCATAAGTAGTATAGACACAATTTATTTATACAGGGAAGTTTTGGAGAGTATTTAAATCTAAGCTGTGTAATATGGAACAATTGTTGTGCAACCGTTGTGTTGAATACACAATCAGTGCTTGGGCTTCTTCCATCCGAAATCCTCTGCCTATGCATTTAGGGATTTTTCTTGCCGTAAAGAATGCAATATCTGCTTGAATTCTAGGTTTTTAGGGTCACATAAAAAAAAATAAAAATCTTCCATCTCTCTACTCCATCCATCTGTGGGGTTTTTTGCAAGCCAGTGCTGTTTTGTTGCACTGGGTCAGTAGGGTAGAGAAAATGGTTGAGCACTGCGAGCCAAACAGCTGCTGCACAAGACGGTGCTGCAGAGCCAGGCTGGCAAGCAGCAGAGGATGCCAAAGGTAACGCTTCTCGTAGGAAAGCCACCGCTGGCGCACAGGTGGGGAGACACATCCTCTTCCTGAGGCCAAAGGATGCACTTCCCAAGGACAAATTGGAACTGGGATTATACATAGAATTGATATCGTAAACATGAGAAACCAAAGGGCTGTAGCTAACATGGAAAAAAAGCTCTTCCCAAAGAAGCAGATACAGAAGAAGAGGTAAATGTGGAAAAGCCCTTGAAATGATGAAAGACGCTAATGGAAAGTGATGGAAAAGGGGAGGTCACATGCACATGGCAGTTGACAGCTGAAAGCTGATTTCCTTTTGGGTTTCTGTTTAATAACAGATGTGGCAGGAAGTTCCAGCAGAATAAAAAAATCGCAGAAACCACACCAGGAGCATTGAGACGTGTGGGCAGGATGGTGTCTGTCACAGAAACAAAGGCAATATTTGTATGCTTTGAAAGGGCAGCCGTTGACATACATGACAAGAAATGTAAAACGGTTCTTTGATTGGAGCCACAGACAGCTTGACAGGTTTCAAAGTGCACGAGACTGGCTCAGACCCTTTTTGATGCAAGGGGTCTCCTCAGTGAAAACAAATCTAGCTCATGACATCTTAGCCAAGGCAAAGGGGAGCTGAGGAGGACCCTCCACCCCAGCCGGGAGCTGCAGAGAGCAGGTGGGGACTTCTTCAGTCCCAGCTGAATCAAGGGGCTGCGTGCTGGTATTGCATGAGGATGGCTTACAAGGGCAATAATGAGTAACGCCAGCCAAAAATTGAGAATAAACCATCTGAAACACAACCTACTTTGAAATAGGGAGAGATGAAGGGGCATTGAAAGAGGAGCATGGCCTCCTTCCTCACCCAAAACCCCTTTACCTATTCAGCCTATTGTAGAGAAGGCTCCAAGGAGACCTTAACTGCAACCTTCTAGTACCTGAAGGGGGCCTATAAGAAAGCTGGGAAAGGGTTTTTTTACAAGAGTTTGTATTGATGAGGAGGAATGGCTTTAAACTGGAAAAGGGGAGATTTAGATGATTAGATATTAGGATGAAATTCTTTACAGTGAGGGTAGTGAGACACTGGAACAGGCTGCCCAGGGAAGCTGTGGATGCTCCATCCCTGGAAGTGTCCAAGGCCATGTTGGACAGGGCTTTGAGCAACCTGGTCTAGCAGGAGGTGGAACAGGGGCATTGAAACTAGATGATCGTTAAGCTCCCTTCCAACTCAAACGATTCTATTATGATACCTGAAAGCAGGATGGCCAAAGGCAAGTACAAAATTGAACTGGGAGTGCTGGTGGCTGGAAGCCAGCTGTACGGCCTAATTCTTGGGCTACACCATGATCAGTCTTGTACATCATGGTGCTTCTTTAAAGATTGATTGTGAAACCAGTTGAAGTGTTAGCAGTGTCTAGCACTGGGGAAAGGGCGAGGGGGTTTTTCATTGTCTAGGGTAGCATATAGTTATATTTAAACATCATAAGGGACTCTTGCTGGGTGTTTCTCACCACTGTTACACGGCTGCAGCCTCCAGCTTCAGGGTGACAATTGTCTAGTTTGTATTCGTGCTTGTCAGATATAAGCCTGAGTCTGCTCCCTAGCATCATATGCCAGAAAGAGACAGGCATAAATACAGAGATGGAAAGTTCCCAAACGCATTTATCACAAGGTCAAATAAGTGGAGAGAAGCTTGATCCAGTTAATAATTTATAACAGATTTTTAAAGTAGGAAAACTCATCTCGTTTGTTGTAATTCTTTGTTACAAAATGTAATTATGTTCTGCTGAATTTATGAGGGAAAGCCTCAAAGCTCTGCTTATTTTTTGGTGCCAGATGACTCAATTTTGTTTTCCTTACAATAATTTGTGATATAATGAAGAATTCGGTATGATTTATACAAAAGAGTTTATGTCTTCATTGTAAATAAACACTGTTCATTTTGTGCCATTAAGTCTTGAAAGCTGAACCATGAAATATGTGGTTTAAGATGCAGTTTAAAAGCTAGTGAAGATCAAGCATGATAAATAGCATGACACTCTTCTTGGAAAGGATGTAAGTAAGTCTTCATGCTTCCAGGACATAAGATAACCTCTAATTAATAGAGGCTAGTAAAAATTTTTTCCTGTCAGCAAGTTATTTCATAATTGCCTTCTGTAAGGCTTCCTGTACTTCTCTGTGAAGCAGCCGGTACGCTTCTGCAGGAACAGTATGATAAAATCAATACATCCCTGACCCACTCCTATATCTCTCCGAGTGTCTTTTTTAGGGGAACTTTTGACCACCCAAGACCCAGTTTCAGCTTGCTTTGTTTGCAAGGTAAAAACCACTAAATCCCAAGGCAGAAGAAATGACTTGCTTTCTTTTGTGATGTCTTCACTTGTGACAGCAAAACCAAAACCCAAATCCTTCAGCTCATGTGTTGGCATGTACGAACGAAAGTAATTTTTTTCTTTTCTAATAACTTTGTCTTTAAAAGCAGTTACTTGTTAATACAGACACAAAATACACGTGTACAGTATCCTTCTAATAGGGTGAAATAAATAGCTTATGTCTTGTGAGGGTGTTTGGGTGAAAGAAATCTAACCCCAGCTGTCATCTGAGCTTTGGAGCTGTGTTCAGTAAGCCTTCCCCTTTGCCCTCAAATCTGTTGCTTATCATTTTCCCTTAATACTTCCACTCGTCTCCATCAAAACTGCTTTTGGACTAAAAATCTCATTTTTATTATACAGCAGATAGGCCTCCAAGATCACCTAGCGATGGCAGGCACTGAGTTCAAAAGTAAATGCAGAAAAATCGCCCTCTGGAAGCGCCTTTGCCCTTTTGTCTGTTACACAAAGAAGCTGAGGGACTGGCCCAGGCTTAGGTTGGTTTAGCTTAACTTTAAGCTGATTGAAGGTTGGTGCAATGAATCATGTCTTGTGTATCTAATTTGTCATTGGAAAGGAGAGGTTTTGATCTCTAGCTGATAACGTAGTTTAAGACAATAATATACATCCACCTTTTGCGATATAGAAAGTAGGGTGGGAAAGGGAACATTTCCAGGGAGTGATAAAATTGTGGATACACACACCTTGCTTTGGATGACAGTCCATCACGTAATTCACGGTCTGAACCAAACAAAGGACGACTTCACCGGACATGAATGAGCTTATTTTTTCGGTCCTCTAGGCAATACAGCTTTACTGAGGTATATTTGCAATTGCCTCCCTTTCCTCCTTCTTGCATCAGTGTCAAAGAGTGAATTATATTGCCTTTTTTTTTTCTTTCTTGTTTGGACATGCATCAGGAAAGGAATCTATTCACACTTCAGATCCCTGTGACTTGTAGAGGTTGCACTGATTATCAGTTACTAGCTGTGAATAAAGCCCTTATTCTAACCATTACAGCACTAATTACAGTTTCCTTTAAGTAAAATACTCCTAAACTATAATCACACATAAAATTATGTTTTGGCGTTCACACAAGAAACTGCATTACAAGATTCTACCAGGGGGCTAAGCTCACCCTATTGCCCCAATCAATCTAGTCTGGTGACAATAAAAAATGCAGTAGTTAGAGATAACATTGGAAAACCAGTTAGGTATTTGGGACAGACTACTGGAATACATTACCCAGGGAGATTGTGGAGTCTCCGTCCCTGAAGACTTTCAAAATCTGTCTGGACGCATCCCTGTGCAACCTCTAGGTGACTCTGCTTTGGCAGGGAGGTTGGACTTGATGATCTCCAGACATTCCTTCCAACCCCACCGTTCTATGATTCCATGTATTCTGCCCAGCCCCAGCATCTATAGAAACCTCATTTCATATTCAGTAGGTGCTATTCAGTTTACTGTGTTGCTCTAAAATCTCAGCTGATGTAAACAGATGTTGAGCTGCTGAATATTGATTTCCATCAGTTTGGGGTTTGGCTCAATACAGAATTTTCACCACTCTTTGAAAAACAACTGTAAAGCATGTTTTACTTTTTTAAGAAAGAAAACACATGGAATTTTGGAGGATAGTTTAATAAAATAGACATTGTTGCTGACGTCCTTATGAATGTTCGCTGCTCGCTCCATCCATCTGTATGCGTGAAATACACATAGTTCAGGGCTGTAACATAGCTTGCCAGAAATAAACGTGTGTTGGGGAAAAGATGATGTCTCAGCTTTGTAGTGTGCACCCCTGTATTAATTTCCTGTGCCTGGTAGTCAGCAATGCTGACACTTAACGGGAGAAAGTGATCCCTGGTGCAACTGCAATGACCCCTGGGGAATTACCCCATGACAACTCTCATCTACTGAGCAGCAAGAGATAAATTAAACAAGACTGGAAATATGGAACAAGTTCAGACTTTAGACTATATGGAGGGTTGGGACTAGAGGAGATGTTTTCTTATCATTTATAAACCCTTATACCCTTCCTGTATATGGTCAGATAGTTTCTAATAGTACAAAATACATGAGCGCCACAAAACCTCTTATTCCTGCTTATACGAATGTGATTTTATGTGACACAAGTCATTGCTCTTTGAATTGAATTTTGTTATTTGCCTCTAGAATCTGGTGGCTTGGCTGCATGACACTGACTTCCAGGTAAGACAATTTACTCCCCAATAACTTCAACAGAGAACATTTCAAGCAGTTAAGGGAATTAATTTAACAGTATGATCATACTATTAAAAAATACATCTGTGAAGACCTTTAAAAGAATGTGGCATAAGATTTTTTAAATTCATCTTGCTTCTCCTTAGATATTAGCTGGGAAAACTACCAGAAAGTTTGAGTAGATGTTTTAAGCTCCCCCGCCTACATATAAAAACCAGTTACCAGAATTGAAAATGCATTTAAATGTAAGGCTACCTGGTTTCTTCCACAGACAGTGATGTAGGATTATTTCTTTTCTCTTAAATAATTCCCTTTTGCTTCATTGCTGCAATGAAAAAGTATGTATCTGCCTAAATATACATATATCTACTTCACGCCTATGATAATCCTGTTGGATTCTACATGCCTGATGATGCTGCAATAGCACCAGAGGGTCTGTGTTTTGCCATGCCTTCCCTCAGCTCTGTAGAGCATGTCCCCTTGCTCCTTTGGGTTGAATTCAGAACTAAAATTGCATATGCTGAGGGGTTGCTTGGAATTAAATCACACTTAGCATACACATAGAACAGGGGTGGAAAAGGGCACGGTTATGTAGAAGTAAATGCAATTACGTGAGAACAAGGCACAATAAAGCAGTGAAGCTGTAAGCTAGGACCAGTAATTAGTGCACACTATACAATGCTGGTGTAAGAGGTGCTTCAATTTAAGAGCAAATTAAGAAGTCTGAGAAGAGTGCCTTAAACTTACTAAAGCCTTTCATGATTGTGAGGAGGACTTTCATTTGGGAGACAATTACTTGTATTCTCACATTCCTGCATATTGAGAACTTGAAGGCATTACAATTTTCTGTCTACATATGGCTCTTTTGTGCTTTCTAATAAGACCAAGTTCTGGATTCCAAATATCAATGTTTGCTCTTGGTTTACAAAGTCTTTTTAATTCTTGTGGCTTAAAGTGTTCTTTTTACTTCCCAATTTTCATAGATTATATAAGAGGAATTAAAAAGAGCACTGATGAACTCAGGGCTAGAATCTCAGATATTGCTGTGGCCTTGCTCACATCCACTTAAAGTAAATATTTGGGTTCTGTGTGGTTATCGAAATGTGTAAATTTTACTTCTAGCTACATAGTACGTGCAATGTGCAATGAAATCAGTTTGACACAGGCACAAGTTCTTCAGTTTTGATGGAGTTTCTGCAGGTTCTTTGTCAGAGAAAATGAATAAATACACTGTACTTCAGAAAATAGCTACAAAAGGAGCTCACAAAGGGCAAGTCTTCTCATTGAAAGTGAAGTATAAAAATGAATTTAAAATGTATTTATATATATACACACATGAAAAAAAGACAGAAGAAGGAGAAGAGCCTTTGTTGTGTCGTCAAACCTCCCTTTACAACCATGACAGTTATTAATTAGTGTTAATCCTGCAAATACAATGACCAAAACTTTCTCTCTCACATTAGAATTGAATTGAGGATGCTCTGGAGTTGTAAGCCCAGGCTTCTCTGGTTAGACCTAAAGCTCAGTACCTGGATCTGTGAAGAGTCACAGCACTTGCAGACTGAGTGAGGAAAGGGCATTGCAGGAGCTGAAATCTGTGTCCACAGGGCTAGCTCTTGGAGAAGCTTTGCTCATAAGCAGTGGGACAGTATCATACTGAGCCCAGAAACAGATTTTTTAGAGGTATCGAGCAAGATTTCTAAATGCTTTGGAAAATCTAGCCACCTGTGTGCATAAAATACCCCAGAAATCAGTGAAGTGTATTCATCCATTCATGTCACTTTGTTCCATGCGAATCCCTCGCCCCCAGAGATTTTCACAAACATTTAGAAGATTAATATCCAAATATGAAAAAAAATGAGAATAAACTCAGCATCGAGTGATACTAGGAGAAAAGGAAATAGCTGATTTAATTAGGTTTTGAAGGATGATTCAGACCAGCATAAATCTCAATGAAAGGACAAAAATAATTACAGGTAATTAATGCCGAACAATCTAAAGCTAAGGAATTTAGTTAGCCTTGAGCACAGTACATAACACACTCAGCTCTTCCTGCTGTAGATAACATAGTACATCCACTAATTTAGGTCATGGAGTTTCTTTCACGCTTGTAATTATTTTTAATGCTGCCATTAGGGAAACAGCACTGATAGCATAACCAAGCAAATCTCTCTAAAACATAAAAGCATTCCTGGATCTAAACCGGCATGAATCAAAACCAAACGACATCAGTCATTCTGCCACTGGATGGAACAGTATAAAATTAGCAAGGTGAAAAAAAATAAAAAGGTCTAGAGTCCATATTTTTTAATAGCTCAGTCTGCAATTCAGTAGCGCTCCTCAGCCACGCGTTTATTTATGACAGTGTCAAAAGCCTCGCTCCTAAGTGGCCATTCCTTATATCAGTGTTATAGCCAAAGCGAAGCTCTGATTTCAAAGATTTAATTCTTTATGAAGATCTATTTCATACTCATACCTTCCAGAATGGTTTAATAGACATTTCTTTCTTTCCTGTGGTTCCACTGAACACGCTAACACAAGTGTTGGAAAGATAAATAAAATATTTTGTCATTGGCAAGAGTTGCAAGTCCAACATTTGAGTGTAGTGGATAGAGAGAATAGATTTTGTTAAATGACTCATTTTGGTAGTTGAGAAGAAAAGCACTGTTTCTTGGGGCAGATCCTACTCCATCTATTTCTGGGTTTTGGGATTATGAGAGGTGAAAGCTAATGTACATCCAGGGGGGTTTGTAAGCCTAATTTTACAGGAAAAAAATGCAGAAATATGAATTAAGTCTTCAGTTTTCATATCAGATAACCTGCATATCTGCAGGTGGGAAGCAAATAATTATGAGAATTTTAAATCATCGGGTGAGTGTAAATTCTAGGACATACTCATTATGTAAATAAATTCTACAGGAGATCTTTCATGACTAGGGCTAGTGCTTTCCTATAATCTTCTTAGTCCCATTCTATGGTATTTTTATTCTTCTCCTTCTATTAAAGCAGAATTATTGATATAACATCTCTTAATTCAGCTGCCTATATCCAGACATGTATCCTTAGCTACCCATTTACTGAAGTTATGCATTCAAATCTGATGAAGTGAAATGACATTAGGGAAATATCTCTTCTGTCTTATCATGACAAACCCAACCCAACAGTAAGTATGTCAGCTCTTGGAGATATTCAATCACAGTGGAGCAAAGTGAGCCATGTTAGTGATGAAGGGTAGATCCCATTTCATTGTGAATTAAACCTAAAGGGAAATTTGATTGGGAAAGGAACAAAGAAGTCAGCCCTAAGTGTTTGAGGAATGCCGGTTGTGGAAATATTTGCTTCTGTATTCCTCAAAATGAATGGACAAGCTTCTGCTCCCTGCAGCAGTGGGCTTAGTTGTCATGAGAATATACCCTTGTCCAAATGAGTGATGGCACAGATGGCGAACTGCTTAAACCCAAGAAACAGAGGTATAGTTTTCCCAGTTTGTTTAGCTGGAAGGTCCTGTGACAGTCAGGCAAGTCCCAGCCTGCTTGGCATTTACAGGTGTGCTCCACTGCTCCCCTTTATCGCACAGCCCCTTCTTCAGCCTGCGGCACGAAATGGAGCCAGAGCTTCACTGAAGTATGAGGGACCTTTTAACACGACTTTGCATTGTGTAGCAACTGGTCTGGAAGAGCTTGTACCCTCCACAACTGCTTCTTGCCATGGGATGCATCTGCAGGGGTTTGCAGCCTGCTGGACGCTGCAGCTGGTGAGTGGTGGGGATGGGCAGCTGCCTCTGCACAGCCCTTTGACCAGCACCTTGCACAGCCCTCCTCCTCCTAGCTAACATCCAAGGTGATGAGGTGTTCAAGCAGCCTCATTTCCCCTACATCTGCTTGGGACTGTGACCTGAAAGACTTTAGGGAGCTGCTCAGGGAGAAAGGCTGTGCCCTGTCCCTTGCCTGAAGAGAGTGCAGTGAGGTGCAGAGCCCTCAGCCTCCTGTGCTCATCCAGCATAGCCCATTCCCCGTGACTACTTCACCTCTGAACCATGGTGCCATCAGGGCTCCTGAGTGGGAAAAGACCAGATCTCCAAATCTCTGGGCTGCCGACCAAGAGTGGGTGATTTTGATATTTACTCCCCAGGCTGAGCAACAGATAAAAGACAAGTGATCTCTGAGTTTGCACAGCTCTGGGGAAGTAGTTTCCATCCTGAGCTAGACGAGGCTTTTGAAAAGCTCCGAAGGGAGTTAGGAGTATGATTACCATTGGCAAAGCACATCTTGAAGGCCACCCTAAACTGTGCTATTCATTGCACTGGGACATAGTAGGAAGAGCCTGCTGCCTTCAGGCATTCATCCAATTCCCAGCTCTGTAGCGTGGCCAATATTCACTATGCTGCTGGGGGAGATGGTGAAGGTTTGTTCCCAATTCCCAGTGAAGGAAAATGGCATGAGAATGCCCTAATACGTCATTCTTTCAGACCAGAAGCTATATAATTAAGCATATCCATTAAGCTGGCCACTAAATATTAAGTAATGAACTTCATCTCTCTGAAGACCAGTACTTCACAGAGTAAAATTAATGGGACTGTGAAACCATCCATTGCCTGACAGAACCAGCCATTTTGCAGATATGCATTGGACAATTAGGAAAGCAGTTACAGATCTTTTCCTTCAGCTCATGGAAGTCAAGATAGAAACGTGTATTTTAACCGTATAAAGGTCAACTAACCTTTTAAAGGTTAGTTTTCACGTTGGAAGAATGTGCTCTGCTGAGTATGCTTGTTTAAAGCCTGCCTGCATCAGAATCTAGGCAAAATACAAAACCTCAAAACATGCAAATAAATCAATCATTCCTGTGCTATATATCTCACTAAATATGATCCAAGAATAATTTTGGGTGTAGTTTTCAAACTTCAGCATTGCATAAACCAAATACCCTGCAGCGCAACTGGACTGACTTGAATTACGATGTAAAATAAATACACACTGGGATGTGCCTTTTGTTGCTGCTATTTTACTTTTCCTTTTGCCTTTAAAAAGTTGTGTTATGGCTCATCATACTTGATAAGTGAAAATTAGAAATGCCATTTAAAAGAGTGAAGTAATTGAATTTTGAGCTGTAGATTTCTAACACATGTCTGTGAAAATGTTCTTGCCTATCCCAGTTATTTCCCCCTCTCAAATATTTAAGCAAGGATAGGACATGCCTGACAGATGGATATGAGAGTCTTTTTTTTTTTTTAAAGAAGAATTTAACCTCTGACTTTTACAAGCAGCGACTCGACTTCTAGATATGAGCTCTTTGCCTGCTTTTCAATAAATTTTACTTTACAGTCATTTGGAAAACTGTACCCGAGTCTTTATTGTCCATGACACTTGGAGTTCATTTTTATTGACTTAGGCTGCTTCTTGCCAAACTCAGCCTGTTGGAAGCAAGGCTGCTGGCATGTGAAGAAATGTGTAGAGAACAAAATTACTCTGGGTGGAAATAAATGAAATAAAATAGACTTCTCCCTTTTTATGGTCGTGTTTACTTCCCAGTAATAACAGAACCAAACTAAGCTCGCTGTCATGGTAAGATGTAGGTATTTTCGTGCATCTCACACTTTTATTAGCTATAGGAGTCTTGTGATTCAGCCACATACTCCTGGACATGGACAATAGGAAGAGCTTTATCTCAGCACCCCTTCTCTGCCTTTAGCTCCTCACAGTTGTTTCCTTTCACTTCATGATCTTTCACCTTAAATTTCCCCTTTCTATTTTCCCCTTCACCTCTTTTCTGAATTTGTGTTGGATGTAAGAATTATTTGAAGACTTGAGTTATTGTAGGGTTATTTTTGTGCACCAGTACTTTTCAAGGGCTATTTTAATTCATGTATGTGAAAATACAAGCTCATAACCCCCCAAAGAAAACTGTGCAAAACATTTCAGGAGATTTGCTTTTACCAAGCTGTCATTCTCCCCTCACATAGATGAACAAGGGAAATTTCAGGAAGCAACTTAGTCATCCACCCTCCAATTTTTATGCTGCATTTGAACTCTGGTGTTTGGCATGGGCAAGAGCAATGCAGGGACTTATACGCTTGCTCTTTAATACTTGGAGGTCTGTAACTTTAGCTGTCTGCTTACCCTGATCTGGTCCCCAGTTTGAAACGTTTTGCATCCTCTCTCAGTGGGAAGAAGCACGCGGTAGATGAGCTGATGAGATGTTTTTCAGAAAAATGTGCCTTTCTTAGATGGGGGACAATCCACTCGGGTGGATGAAGGTTGCACTCCGCCTCTGAGTTCCGTCTGCTTGACACACGTGGAAGTAAAAAAGAAATATTTTAGTAATTAGCTTTAATGCTGAAAGCATGTTGCTTTTTCACCAGGATTTTGCCTCCCATTGTAAAGGAGCATGAGTGTGTGAGCTTAACCATTTGTTCTCTGAGTAAACCATTGACTCCCAGATCAAAACTTCCTTACGCTTTCTACTCGTCCTATGCATACATACCTACAGGAGACTTCAGCCTTGCGAGGGAGGAAGGAAGGAGGCCAGCTGGGATGAGGTAGATCTGATGACTTCCCGGCAACGCCAACAACCTCAGCCTGTGTTTGCTGAATTTTTCTTAGCACAGTCTGAGGTTTGCAAATGCACCAAACCGCAAAGCCACGGTTGAGTTTGCAAAGGCCAGAGCCCAAGATTTAATATTTACAGTTGCAGAAACAAATATTTTACACATTTCTACTATGACTTTACTTGGCTTAGGAAAAAAACAAAAGCAAACATCGGCTTTCAGGGCAAAATTCAGTCAAATCCGTCACGTCTCAGCGGTGTTCATATTGAAATCAAATCAGACTATGAGTTCCACATTGTTCTGAAGTAAAAATCAAATGAATCTTTGGTTCACTCATTAAAAGGCATGAATTCACCTCAAATCCTGGTACTACAGTGTGTAACCATTTCATCGGTTGCCTGCTTTTGTGTCCGTGCTAGCAAAACCTCAGCCAGCTGGTTTAAAGCTCATATGGGGAGTTTAAATCCAGTTTACATTGTCATAGTGTGTGCTGCTTTAGCTCCACACAGATAAAAAGATTGGAGTAGTTCTCAGAGCTCTGCAGGATAACCCATCTGCTTAACTCCGTCTTCATGGTTTTCATCAACTTAGAACACACTCAGTTTGGTAAATGTGAAAAGAAACAACATAAGCAGAAATACACAGGATTTTTGTTTTGAGATTATTACTAATCTGTGTCTTGGGACTGTGTTTCCTATCTACAGAAATACCTGTACATTCTTACAAATAAGAGTACCTCAGCCAATTATTTGAGGTGAAGGTGCATGTCTCTCTCATGGTTAAGATATTTTTGGTACACAGATTTGTAGGAAAGGAGTTTCCTCAAGTACCTTTACACTAAATTATCCATTCTAGCCATGTCCTGCTAGAACAAATTCTAAGAGAGCAAAATAAAGGCGACTTTTGACGCTACCCCTCTCCTGGAACGTCTCACCCGCTGTTCAGAATGGTATTTTCCTTG
>WEIS01071892.1:0-13309 GCA_013389965.1 Todus mexicanus | reverse complement strand
TTGGTTTGGGGTTTTTTTAATACACAGAGACTATGAAAGAATGTTGATGTTATTCGGAAGTCCAAGCCACTGTTGCATGACTTTACATATGTAGACTTTACCACTCCTATAGCTGGTACCATATACTGTGCTGTATTTGGTTTTGAGTTGCCCTGGTCATTGACAGAACTACATACCTAAACTACTCTCAGAAGGATTCCTGTCCAACAGGGTTACACATCAACATTTATTCCAAGCATGACTGCAGATAACATAATCTCTCCTACATTGTATATGCACTCACGTATCAAGGGTCCATAATCTAGCTTCACAAGAAGAGGTTTTCATGTAGACAAACCATTAGAAGTTCAAATAGGTCTATAACTCTCCTGTCAAAACACAAGAAATGCTAGGCAAAGCCTGCCAAATGTTTGATTTTTTTGCAGGGCACAAAATTACAGGTAAGGGCACATTCTAAGCAGCAAAAAAGATTTTCTTGGAGACATCGTATTGTAGAGGTGAAGAAAATAAAGTCAACTAAATTAAGACTTACACTGTGTCATGGATTAGCGTGTTTGACATAGTTTGGTTTTTCAGCAATTCAAAATTTTTTCATAAAACGAAATAAAACAAAGGCTGATTTTAGCAGCACTTACTGTAACAATTGATTTAGTCAATCAGCGACTTAATTACAGGTTAAAGAATGACAAGATTCACACTAACTTACTGCAACATATCTCAAACCAAAGCATGTGTATATGCATAAACACAAAGCACACAGAAATACATGGACAGTGAAATAAGTAGATACACACACTCACAAAAGCAAATGCATATAGTTAAACACCTAGACAGTTAGAGAGGTGGGTAAAAGAGACTATCCTGTAGTCAAAATTTCCCCCTTTGAGTTTAGAGTACTTAACAATGCATTGGCCTTTCTCAATGGGTGGGAGTTGAGCCTTGAGGAAGTGGTCTTGCCCAGGTTTGGTGTCAGCTTTGTTGGCCAGCAGTCCTGAGAGGCATCCCAACACAGGACATGTGAAAATGTTCTATTTTTCTTCACTGTTGATAACACAAAAGAAGCATATTTCTTCCTCAATCCAAGAGGCAGGTCTCAGTGGCAATGTTCTGCTCACCTTAGACTGAGGGAGTACACAAGAAGGCTCAAGGTAGAAGAGAGAGAACAAGTGTCAGGCTATGCTAATGCTGTGATCTTCTTGCAATTGCATTACGATGGTCTAGCTCCGCAGGATTGCGAAAATATACTCATGGATAAACAAGTAGACATCTTTTTCAGCCTACTCTGTTATCAAATTAACATTCCAAAATGCTAAGTGCTGTGTACATATTCAGTTGCAAAACTGACCGCTATTAAAGAGACTTCATTTGCAGAGATATTCACTAACCAAATTAATCATCAATCAACTTATTAACTTGAAGTTGGGAAAGTAAACATGTCAACTTTGATCACAGAATTACAGAATCACATTAGGGGTAGGAAGGGACTTCAAAAGATCATCTAGTCCAATCCCCCTGCCAGAGCAGGATCATCTAGATGAGATCACACAGGAATGCGTCCAGGTGGGTTTTGAATGTCTCCGGAGAAGGAGGCTACACAACCATCTCCTGCTCAGAGTCCCCAGGTCATAATCAGCCTTCATTCTGATTATTAATTCCCCTTCATTTTTCATCAAGGTGTTAAAAAGATTAGTTTATAGCAAGTGTAATGCCTTTGGCAAAAAATTGTCTCCTGAAGTTTAAAGAAGATCTAGTGAAGCCTTACAATAGATTGTATGATACATTAAGCATCCGTTTCCCAAACTTAGGTACGATAAATTGTGATTTATCTTTCTACATTCTAGGACTAAGTAGACATACTCTCTGGTTTAATTTAGTGGTGTGTAATAGATCCCTTCCAATATCCCACTACTGCACTTTGCTGTTTGACACATTGATCTGTTGCAGACACGTGACTTTGTCTCAGTTACCAACAACTCAAACAAAAGAAATAACACTGCCTTCAGTAAAGTTTCACTCTGCTTTTGATCTATCTCCCCTGAATTCAATAATTGTAACCTACCAGGTGCTAAGAAGGGCAAATACATCAAATTCCTCATCTTCTGTAAGAATTCCTGACTTTCCACACTTGTTAACCTGTTCTCCCAGCATTTGTTTAAGGCTCAGAGGAACCAAATCTTTTCATCATATTAGTTCAATTGGTTTGCATGGGGCAGAATTTGAGTTTCTGATGATTTTTTTTTCTTTGAACTTGTGCTACGTGAGACATCTCATTTTGCTAACCCTAACACAGTTTTCTAATAAAAAATAGATCTTTCTTACAATGCAGTAAAAGTATTTCTTCAATTTTAATTCTATCTGAATTACATATGCAGGGGGGTTTTTTAGAGACAAAAGGAAGCGGGGAGGTGAACACTTTCAACTGACACACACTACCATGCATACTGCCGAAGTATGTGATTAGATGCCTGTTGGAACATTGTGTTTATGTTAGGCATGTCTGGACTCCTAAATGTGTCACGTGGAACTTACAGTAGCTTAAGACATCATGAAATTATATGGAATATTCAAAGACTTCCATGTATTTTAACGTTTTACTTGTGTCAAAGGAAACCATTTATCTTGATCAAACCACTAGCTGAAGCTGGAAATCCAACTCTAAAGCTCCCTACATACATCAAAGTTGGAGAAAACAAGATATCTTCTTGAATATACAGAAAATTCCCAACCCTGTTTCTGAAGGAAAAGGGTAAAGTGTTTAGATGTCTGGGTAAAAGGCAGCAGAATACAAACAGTAGGCCGAGAAACTTAGTGAAGCAAGTCTGGTTACCATCCTTACAGATTTTCTTTGGAAGTCCTAAATTGAACCTTTCCTTTCAATAATACTGGCTAACACTCCCTCCAGGCCCTTCACAGTTCATGGTCAGCCCCTACAGGTTCCACCTGTCCCGACTCTACAACACTTTTCCTGTTCCAGCACAGTACTCTGTCATTGTTTAGGTCATATGACCGACTTTGCAGAGGAGGGGCCAATGCCCAGGATATGTCACTTCTGAGCCCGTCCTAGTTGGGCTGCTGCTTCCTTCCCAACCTCATAGGCAGCCTGTGATGCCTCCTGCCTGTTGCAGGTTGAGCTCCAGATGGTCTCACCAAGTGAGAAAAAAGTGACTGCCCTAAACACTGCGTTTCCCCAGGCCTTCCCCTCTCCCTGCAGGAGTCAGACTAAGCACTTCACATTTGAGATTTGTCCCAAATCGAGACAGGTATCATGCAAGGGTTTGGATTTCTTGAGGAGGAGGAAGAGGAAGGAGAACACTGATGCTTATTCCCCTGCACTATTAATTACGCCGTCAGTCAGTTGATTCAGGCTTTTGCCTGGTCCTCCAGAAAAATAACTGCAGATCTTTTCACTGCTTTGATTTCTTCAGTACACTGTAGCACTTCAGGTACTACTTTGCTGTAGTACTTAAAGTTTTACCTTCACTTCATGTGGCAGAAGGAAGTGATAGGAACTGCAAGGTCCAAGTCTCATGTAGCTGAAGTAGGTATTTCAAGACACACAGCATTTTCCTTCCCCCAAAAAAGAGATGGAGGTGAGTGGGAAAATCCTTGTCTTCTACTCTTTGTCACACTTTTACTGAAGTACTTTTTGTTGCTGTAAAGAGAAACAAAAATACTCAGTCTAAGGCTGTGGATAAGATGAGAGATTCCTTGAATCCTGGATTCTTCCTGATGAATCTCTATTTTGCCTCTTAGAATTGCCATTTGTTATAGTGGCCAAGACACTGCAGTCAGGGGCTGAACATCTGAGTGCATGGTACAACCAAGCTATAGCTTTACAGCCAGATTACATGAACTCGCTTACTTGTTAGTTGGTGTTGGAAACATGTGCCCCATTCTCATAATAATGAGCTCAAATTGTTTCATATTTACACAGGCTGGCTTCCAGCCGGGCTCTGATCTCACAGCGTTTGCAGTAATTTGCATTTGAATGCTCATGATGCTTAATATTCTATATTGATTGTTGATACTTGAAAACCTGTGAAGAATAGACTCAGCATTGCAGGCAGAGGGAAAGATATTTTTTTTTCAAAACACATTGCCAGTACTTGAGTGAAAGCCAACAGTCCTCAACATAGCAATCACTCACTAAACTTAGAAGAAATAGTGATGCTTCATCTTGCCTTATATATACCATAGGACCATTCAACCAAGGACATTCACGCGCAAGACAAATATATACCCACTCCCAGCTGGAGAGCGATGTTTTTTCATATTAATAGTTTGTTTTATTTTTATTCAAGAAGTGCTTCTTGCCCTTACTCTCTCTCTCTTCATGCATATTTTTCAGGCAGCATTTTACTTTCACTCAGCTGGAGATCATGAGTTTTTTGTGGGCAAATTACATTCATGGATAATAAGGAGACTGTAATCACACACCTCAAAGATCTCTTAACTGTCTTAGGTTTTGGAGGCAGTACAAATCACACAGGAGTTCTGAATTAGCTGGTAGAATTGCACTGTGTTTAAATACTTGGACAAACCTTCACCTGGTTGAGCTCCACTGACTTCAAATAAGCCGTGTAGATTTGTACCAGCTGAAGATATCGTCTTAAAAATCATATTCTTGAGTTTACAGGTGTTGAGTCAGATCTCAAAATATTTCAGTTCTTTGTAAGATCTCAGGCTTGCTGAATGACCTTCTGCAAGTCACTATGCCTTCAGGCTTTTTATCTCTAAACTGATGATAAGAAAAATTTAAGTCTCCTCTAGGGCATTGAAATGTATGCTGAAATAAGGGCAATGAAAGCCATATAGATGGCTATTAAGAATTATTATTGGTATGTACTACTCAGGCTAACCATTGGCTTACAAGACACACAGTGGAGGTGCTGGCCATTGAACAATTTTGCTCCCTCTATCACCCCTCATTATTCACATTAGATAGGAAAATTAGTAAGGAGGTTTCTTCAATTCTATATTTTGGTTGTTTAATATTGAAATAATTAGCTGCCAGGGAAGAAGCATTATATTGTTTTTGCAATAAACTGTAGCAATATAGCATCAATACAAACATATTCTATAGTCATAGAATCATAGAATCATTTAAGTTAGAAAAGACTGTTAAGATCATCGAATCCAACCGCTAAACTAGCACAGCCAGTCAACCAATTAAACAATGTTTCAGAATACTTATATGTTGAAAAGGAAAAGCTATAACAATATTATAATAGAATCATAAAATTACAGAACAGTTTGGGTTGCAAGGGAACTTAAATAATCACCTATTTCCNCATTCTTATGCTGGGGTCTCCAGAGTTGAACACAATATTCTAAGTGGGGTCTCATGAGAGCAGCGTAGAAGGGCAGAATCACTTCCCTCAACCTGCTGGCCGCAATTTTCTTGATGCAGCCCAGGATGTCATTGGCTTTCTGTGCTGTGAGCACACATTGATGGCTTATGCTCAGATTTTCATTCACCAATACCCTCAAGTCCTTTTCTGCAGGGCTACTCTCAATCCACCCATCACCCAGCCTGTATTTGTCCTTGTGATTCCCCTGACCGAGGTGCAGGACATTTCACTTGGCCTTGTTGAACTTGATGAGGTTTGCACAGGCCCACCTCTCAAACCTGTCCAGGTCCCTCTGGATGGCATCCTTTCCCTCAAGCGTGTTGACTACACAGCTTGGTGTCATTGGTAAAGTTCCTGAGGGTGCGCTCAGTCAGGAGGCTGGCAAATATGAAGCTAACAACTATCCTTTGGATACGTGAAACATATTTGGGCTGGTAAGAGATCCTGTTTAGGTGACAATAAATACTCACTGCACAGAATGGTTAGATGTATAAATGCATATTGTTTTTCAGGTCTAATTCGCCTGCAAGAGCTCATCAAAGCCCCGTCTCGATACAACATTAAAATCAAAATCCGCCAACTGCCCTCTGGGAATAAAGACGCCAGGCCTTTACTCAAGGAGATGAAGAAGGGCAAGGAGTTCTATGTGATATTTGATTGCTCACATGAAACGGCAGCAGAAATTCTTAAGCAGGTAAGGGGAAGTGGGTGAAAAAGCTTGACATTCATTTTGTAGACTGAAAGTTGTCAGCCTCTCTGGTTTTCATTTTCTGGAAAACACTGAATCCAAATGTATTTACCAATTAGGACATAAGCTTGTTAATACCAGAGACAGAAGTTATTACAGAATGTGCAGCAGCATCTGAGTGCTCCACAAGGCTTCAGCACTTCACAGAGCCATAAGGGCCAGCAGCAGTATTGATGTCTGAAGACAAACCCATAGATATCCTGCAGAAGGAAATGCACATTTCTTTTTAATTCTTCAGGTTCTGCTTGACTAGGAAGATTGTTTATTTTAGCTTGTCCTGGTTTAATCAATACTGTTTTTATGTCTTCCCTCTCCACCACCACCAACCCCTCCCTAGCCCCCCTAAAAAAAAAGAAGATCCCATTTTGGAGTACTTAGGGAGCAGCTCAGTTGAGCTATTGCCTTCACAAAGGTTGCATATCAAGTTCAATGCTGACTAAAATAACAATGGGGCGTAAATCCACTGCTGACAAGAGCATAACTCTGCATTCTCTTCCAAGTAATAAAGCAAGATTTGGTCTGCTGTCCCTACCTCATTGAATTTTAAACTGATACAGAAAGAAGATGGAATGGAGAAAGTATCAGAACAAAAATGTACAGTTTAAAACAGTAAGAGAGGCTATTGTGCCAGGGTTGACGTAGCGCTGACCTAGTGTAAGAATTAGACAACCACACAAGGCAACGCCAAAAGCCACAAAGCCTGATGTTAGTGGGCTGGGATATTACCAGGGGTGCATAAAGAGTGGTATAAATTAAGATTTACTGCTCTTGCTTGCTATATATATCTAGGCAACCAAAGTCTAAAGCACTGGCTCCTGCAACTCATTGACCTATAAGCAATAATGCCAAGCAAGTAATACATTGTGAATGGCATATGCCTTTTTGCTGCAATTGTAGGTATGAGGGGTTTTTTATTTTGCTGTCAGACAGTTAAATGGGAAACACTGATCCCACAACACCATCTGAGAGGTTCCACCGATCAAAATGTACAGCTATGGGCTGTACCATAAAGGTTAAAGCCTATACTTCCAACCCAGAATGTTCTGCTGAAATATTTAAGTTATGCAGAGCAGCATTCTGTGTCAAATTAAGGAAGATAACTTACTGGTTGCGTAAGCCTGAGGTCGGCCTCTCCAGGCTGGAGAATCTTGGTTCTGTGAATACAAAGGTGCAGGATGGTGTCCTAAATCAGATGCAACACAGCTGAGAACAGCATGTGAGTTCCTGTGAACTCATCGAGTTAGATTTATTGCTGTCAGAGGTGCAAGTTATATATTTAAGCTACAGAAGGGCCAGATGCAGGCGTGATGTTGGGAATATGAGGGAAGAGCAAAGGGAGGGTGTGCAATCATGCATTGGGAAGGGGAGTGGACAGCAGAGCTGCTGCTGCCCCCTCACTCTGCTCCCTGCAGGTCTGCCCAAAAGCATGAAAACATGACAGCAGGAACAAGCTGCTGCAAAAAGAGATTTGTGGGGGAAGAGTTAAACTGACAATACAAATTTTCAAGCATCTGCTAGAAGAAAGTGCAGATGTCTGACACACTGCGGGAGGCCCAAAGCTTCAGAAATACCAGGCTGAGTATGAGAGGGAAAAAAAAAACAAAAAAAAGGTAAAAATAACCTTAGTGTCAAAAGAAGAAGAGGGAGTGCTAAAAGATGCACTAAGACGGGGCAAAGTAGCAGAACCGTTTGTGTGGGAAATGGATCAGGGAGACAACTGACAGGCTGCAGATAAAGATAATGCTCTACAATGCCTTAAGAACCCAGAGAAGGACGGTGAATGGCAGTGTGGAAGAAAACAGGAAAATTAAGAGAGATGCACCTGTGGGTCAGAGCTGAAGGAAAGGAAGTAACATAAATATAGGCTAGAGAGAAAGGGAAAATGGCCTTTATATAAGATAGTTCTGTGGCTGAATCTAGATGCTGGCAGCAGTAACTCGTGTTGAAGTTACTTACTGTCAAAGGCAGATATGAAATGGGAAGGTGTGGAGGGCTCTGAATTCACATATGTCTCATCTGATTATAGGTTAGCTACATGAGCAACCGTGGTTCACATTCTCATCACTGCACGCAGAAACCCCTATATAATTTGACGCTACTCTGCAATGTTAGTGGAAAATATTTTTTACTTTGTAAATGATCCAATGGATATTATGGGAAAAATGCATATCATACTAATAGGGGTAGGAATCAGAGCAAACAGTCACTTAAATCTGTCCTCAAAGCAACAATTTCTTGTCTGCCTACTGTATTTAAAGTAGCATAGCAGCTGTTTAGTAGCCGATGCAGGAGAAGATAAATAAAAGACGTGGGTTGGATGATGGAGGATATTTTACAGATTAAAACTGCATCAGGGTCATACAAACACATACCCACCACTGTTTATGTTTGGTTTCTGTGCCCTCATCACCCCTCGAGCCTGCACAGGTTCCCCCTCTAAAACCTTTACACAAGGGTCTGCATTTCCCTGCTTCCAAGCCCAAACATGCACCCCCTTGCACCCCCAGGATTTGCTCCATCTCCTTTGGACAATACCCAGCCAAGGTGGGCAGCTTCCCTCACCATCCCCAAGCCTCTGGGAAAGAGGCAAGATGTCACCACATTTCCCTGCTGTGGGGCAGCGAGGCATTCTGTCAGCAGGATTTCTGCTGCCAGACACCAGCCTTCCTCTGAACTGAAAGGCACAGGCAGGGCAGAAAATCTGTGGTCCTTCTTCCAGCTGTGCCCATGCTGCTGGGATTGACAGCAGCAGCAGCAATGGCTCTGCAAGCTGCTTGCACCAGTGCTCAGAGGGCACTGCCTGTGGCATGGCTTTTTTCCCCAGGAAGGATGGGTAAGAGATGTTTAAATGCTCTTTCTGGGAACAAAAGGATTAACATGTCTGAAATTATGTCCTGAAAGAGTCAACATATGGACCTGTTTTGGGAAGTGTGGAGCTACCTGACCCAGCCGCATTACTGTACTGTTGCAGTAAGGGAGGTGACCTCTTCACTTGCCTCCTTCAACCTTACGAAACAGCACAAAAGACAGATTTCTTCTCTTAAATGAGACTATCTTGCTTATTTATAGCTTCAACTAAAAAAACATTGAGCCACGTTTTTCCCTTGTGCTCAACAAGAACAGCCAAATCAATAACCTAATTTAAACAAAATACAAAGCCTTCACACAGCTGAATAACCTATTTGCTAAACTCACACATTTCCTCTTTTCTCTGAAAAGCTGTAGAGAGCACGGGCTTACACAGTCCCCAACCAGCTTAATGAGGGCTGGTCTGCTCATCACCCAGATCTGGAAGGAGCAAGAGGAAATTGTGATTATTAATTGCTGCCTTTTCCAATAGTAACTTTGAACTTTCTCTTCATATTCCCTCATGAGGGTTGGTAACATCATGTGGCAGGTGAATGGTGGCTAAATAAGTTTTCCAGTTATGTTGCCTGTACTGAGTAACAACCCAAACTGACAGCTCTGCTGCCTAAAATGATCCGCTCAACAGGCATCAGGATATTCTGAAATTACTTGAACTGGGAGGTGATGCTAGCAGGGTTTTCAAACAAGAAATACTGCACCATCAGATCAAAAAAATTGCATCTGCTCTGACACTGCCATAGTCTACTTGAAAATCTTGTCTGCTAGAGATTTAAAACACATGAAAAATGGACAAATCATCTGACAAGAGATCTAGTAGCGAATTAGATGCCAAAAACAGGAGCTTAATACAAGTCTGGCTTCTTAGGGTATAACCATGATTTCTAAAGTCCTGCTCAGGATGAGCTCTGTAGGACTCTCCCTGCTAGAATTCATGAGTGTCTGTCCTCCTCTGCTCTGAGAGAATGTAGCATCTTTTCCCGTTTCAAGCCTAAAAATAGTCAACCCTGAAAAAGTAAGAAAATAAGGCACTCTCCAAACTTGCTGAAGACCGTAAGGGCTGAATCCCTTGCTCAAGGAAACTAGAAACACTTTCTTAGGTAAAGACCTGGTGGTTACAACACTAATCTGAAATATTTTGTGGACAGAGATTTGGTGGTCTGTCTAGAGTAGGTAAGCAATCCCACATGTCAGTTAAATTTAGCTACTGCAAATTGCTATTTGTTTTATGCACCAATCTTCCAATATATCCTGCACATAATGTATTTAGTCTGATATTGCCTTTTTGTATGAGGAACTTCGTTCAAGAGCTTTAGTTGTTATGGTTAACCTTTGATTTATTCTTCTAACGAATCAACACTTGACATAGATTTTACAGCTAGGCAAACTCATCTCTCATAGATTATGTTGCTAGTAGCCTTTAAAGAAATTTTATGAAATGTACTGTATATTTAATCAGGTTTAGGATATTCAAAAAGCAGTTTATAAAGCCTTCTATGTTCACTTTCACTATGTGACAGACAAAGAGCAAAATAATTAATTTGATTCCTATAGAAGTGTGAAAACTAAGTGTCATCACAGTGTACATTCCAGACACAATAATAAATGTGAGAATATAAAACTTCTTTTCTTGAGTATGCTCCTTATAGTAACTTGGCATGTAGGCTGAAGCCCACTCTCTGCTAAGGCAGGATTAGCTCTATTCTTACTACACGAGATCCTTCCAGATCCCCCTAAACCCCAGAGTGAGAAGCAGATGGATTCTCAGCTCAGTGGTTCTCCTCTCTCTTACTCATTTTATAAAGGTGTTTTGCTGGGGACTTGTCCTCTTCTGGCCACCTGGTTCCTACTGAACGGCATGAGACAGCGAGAGTCTTAAGTTAAGACACCAGTGAAGACCATAGACACAGAAATGGTGTGGCAGGTGTAATTCACTCTGAAATTTGGCAGTGCACTTCAGTTTCTAAGCCTAACTGCGGGTCTCCATAGAAGCAAATGTGGCCATTGCCTCAGAAGCTTTATTTTGAGCTTGGAAGGTACAGCAGCACAGGCTATTACTGTACAGCCTTCTGGGATCCTGGCTGTGTAGCACCATAACTGTGTTATGCTGAGACCTCTGCTTCTCTGCTCTTGTTAGCTGTGCTGTCAAAATGAAAACGGAACTAGTCACATAAATTTAACTCATGTAGTTGTTCTTTCCTTCCTTGGAAGATTCACTGAGTGGTGCAAAATGCAAGCAGACTTTGAAACTAAAAGAGTGCTCTCAGTTTTGGTATTGTGAGATTACGCCCAGGCTGGAGTTTGAGAGGTAATGCTGCTGCCCTAGCTTCCTTGGATCTCTTCAGGAAGCAGAAGGAGGCAAACACAGTTGACTGGGGCCCTGGCCCAACATAGTCATCCTGCCCTATTGCTATGGCCCACATTTCCATCTGCACTCCAACACTCCTAAAATAATTACAGAATACATCTCATTTCTTGATATGTCTCATGTCCATTTTGGAGGAACACTTAGCCACTCCAGCTACTCCAGCAGTGGTCCAGCTGCAACTGAGTGGGATGCAAATTTCCAATGAGTTAAGTCATGTCCAAATACATCTGTCTACATAGAGTCCAAGGAAGCACTGCAAACACAATATAAACCTTTAATTTTGATATTAAAAGAGGCAAGGAGGCAGAAGTGTTATTATTCATTATGTATCTTGATGATCTTAGAAAACAGTGGTGGTACTAATTAATTGCATAATAAAATACATTAATTTAATGGCCAGAAAATTGAATAATGACTGAGGGAAATGCAAAGTGAAAGCAAGCAAAGCATTTTATGCTGTTCCCACTGATGTGCTCCACTGTTGTTCTGATTTCAATCCACCTTGAAGGAAGACTAACACTAGCTCTAAATGAGGTGGCAATTTTTTACGAGATGAACAAATGTAGGTTGGAAATGGGATGCGATGCAAACTGGGAACAGAGCTCAAAGAGATTTACAGATGCAAGAGAGTGTATTTATATCCAGTCTCTATCCACTTGCCATGTATATTTTGACCACTGACACTCCTTCAGATTCACATTGCAGTTCACAACCCACAGCTAAAAGTATAGGTCTGTGAAACACAAGGCCCAAACACCTGATCTGAAATGGATTATTAGAGATGGAAACTTCTTTATCTTATTTGGCAGGATAATCCATAATCAACCCATATCTGAGTTTGGCTGATGAACAGATTTTATACAGGCCAGGAAGGGTAGGAGATCTGCAAGGGGAATGCAGAATATTTTAGCTTGATTTCAGTCATTTGCATTCCTCTAAGCTCCACAGTAAGCAAAAGCTGTTATTATTTAAATAGAACATTTATATCAGATGCATAATTATTTCAATAATTACATGCAAAATTATTCAAATAGGAATGTGTAATGGAATCTCACTCCACTTTCTTATGGGCAGCTATATACACACGAACCAATCTTGTCTACCCTCCCTTCTCTCTTCTGGGCTGCTCTGTTCGTTTTTCTAGTGGGGAGGACACTTGCTCTGTGGGAAGAGCCTGTGCAGCTACTTTGCAAGGTACTTCAGAGGTGTCCCAACTTGAAAGGAGTCTCTTTCCTGACACTTGCTAGAAGCTGCATTTCCTGTATCTGCTGTGTTGCAAAACCACGAGTCCTTACTGCTGAGAACACACAAGTGCAGCTCTCCTATTTATACTAGTAGAAGCATGAGTTATTAAAGTTCAGAAATCATTCATGCTTTGGGGCCTTGTGCATTCCTCTTGCTTTTTCTTTAACTTGTCTTTACCTCCTGCTTTGCTAATGCATTGCTCCTGAGTGGGCATTTGGTACTGTCATAGAATATTCCTTCACTGGGAATTTTACTTAGTGACCATATTATCCTAAAACATAAACAAGTTATTATTACAAAGGTTTACAATCCCTGAATAAAAAGCACCCTATTTAAGTTAATGTACAGATCTAACATGTCACAGCAATGTCTAAGTGCTACATAACTGTTAACTATTTTCCTTAATGACAGTTAGAGGTAAGGACAACCAGTTGAGGCTGGTCCTGTGACCAAGGCTAAGTGACAGGGCAGAGCTCAGTGGCAGATCAGGATCTGCCCTGGGACAGATCTAGCACCAATTGCTAGTTCTTATCCAGACAAGAACATTAGTAACATGCTTGTGATACATAGTTCTCTTCCAGCTGTGTATAGCTTCATATATTAATTGAGTCATTGTTAACAGACGAAGTACAAAGGCGACAGGTTGTTTAAGCTTTCCTGGGCTGCTGCAAGGCTTTCTTTGAAAAAAATTCAGAGAGCATTTCTCATAGAGCCCTAGGGTGTAGAGTCCTT
>WEIS01071889.1:1115-12208 GCA_013389965.1 Todus mexicanus | reverse complement strand
ATAGTATAGTATATATTCGTGTACATATTAAAAAATCTGCTTTTCTGTTCACCTTACTATGAATGTTCTTTTTTGTAAGCAGAAGTGCAATGCAATTTGTTTTCCATTTTTGTTTCCCTTTACTACATTTTTTGTCATGAACGAAAGAAAAACAAAAGACGGTTTTGTCACATTGTTTTGAATCTATTTTCTTCTGAACCCAAATATGGTGCAATGATAATTTTTTTTTCCGTTTTCCTCATGACAACAGAATCTGTTTCTTTGAACTAAAAAGTGTTTTATAATGGCCAATACAATGGCAGAATCATCCCATGTGGACTGTGAAGAGCACCTGCAATAAATGCTTAGCGTTCACACTGTGGTACCTCATTTGTACAGAGTAGTACCTCAGCAAATCTGTAAGTGATACAAACAGGGGAATCTTGATAACCATTTGCTGCGTTGGATACGTCTGCACAAATATGATGTAGTACAGAAACAGGACAAAACAGAAGAAACAGGAGCAAAATTAATTCAGTCCAGGCCTAGAATCAATGCAGCTGAGGCACATGGCCACCTATAAGGATTAATACCTGAGTGGATGCATCTAAATGGTATCTGAAATACCTTTAAAACCTAATTTAGATTTCTCTGTATTATAATTCATTACATCTTGTGAAGACACATTCCATGAGACTTCACATGGCAGCATCCTACCATATAAAGATATTACAATTTAGCCAGGAAAGAAGGTAACAGATAAGATATAAACCATTTCTTGTTACTCCTCTTATGTCCTGATATTTGCTTTTAAAAGAAACATTAAAGAAGTAAACCTCACAGTAACTATATTTAGCATTCTGTATCTAGTAAACCAGTGATTATATTTAGCATTCTGGTCACAACTGCTTGAAGATGCTTCCTAAAGAGATTTTTTGAATTCTAGAAGTTTGAAAGCAGAACAAGCAAAAAGAGGAAGAAGAAGAAAAAAAGTCATTGACACTTTGCCCATTTTCCAAGAGATAATGGAATTTCAAACTTACATTCAAGGAACTGGGGTGTTTTTCGTCCTTGTGCCACAGGTGCTGTTGTGCGTTTGCCAAAGACTTGTGCATCAAAGCTGGCATAATCAAATGGTACTTTCCCAAACTTCTCCTGTTCTTTCACCAGGGTGGCTTTCGAGGATGTGACTGACTGTGTAGTTCTATAATTGTACTGAGATACCTCAGGCTGCTTTGCTAAATTTGTCCTGCAGAGAGGAGGAAAAGAATGAATGAATGAGAAAGACAAGAATATCTTTAAATAACATTTTCATGAAAAATAGGACATGGCTGCACATCAGTATCAAAAGATATGTTGTTGTCACATGTAAATCTTACTGGCAAGTGTATACAAGAAATAAATATGCATAGTGTCTGACCGAGTAGTCAAAGAGTACTTTGACTTCACACAAGCTCAAAGCTAAGGACATTTAAAAAATCTAGTATACTCTAATAATAGTGTGGACTATTTACAAGGAAGATACTTAATTCTAGCTTACCACTGTAGCACGGTGCTTCCTGTATTTCTAAAAATGATCTGGATTTTTGATGGGCAAAGGACTTGCAGTTCTATGGATCACTCTTGTTCTCACTTTACTGTGAATGAGTATGATATAAATATAATGTAAGATGATCCAAAATAAATGCTTCTGTTATTTGGGAGGAACAAATGATTTATAGGGTGTTATTCCATTTAGTTACTGTTCAGTAACTACTTGTCTTTAGTAATTTCCTAAGGACTTTTCATATGTAGAGTTAAGGCACGTGCAGTTGGCAGACACATGGACATAATATTCTGTAATGGCTCTGAAGGTACCATTAGAGCTGATCATGTCAATAATCCACAAATTAAAGTGTCCCCAAATAGACCTCAATATAATAGGCTGTAATAGTCATGGTGCCAATGATGTGCAAATTATGCATGTCTGTAGGGTCCATATAACTCTCAAACAAAATACAATTGCCATAAAAAAATGTTTCTCTGTTTTGATGCCATTGTATAAAAAATAAATTAAACTAATTAAACCAATAAACTTAAAAATAAAGAAACTCAAAATATGAATTATTCAATGGTGGGGAAACAGAACAAGCAGAGTTCTCAACCCTTTCAGATAATATTGTACTTACTGGATCACTGGAAGAATCACAAAATAAACGAGGACTGAGCTGCTGGAAGTTCAGTAAGATCAAAGAGATCTTCAATCAAGTTTCAGTGGCCAAAATATTATAACAAAGGAATAGTTCTTGAAAATTGTTTAAAACATTTCAGCAAGGTAGAAGATTTTGTTTACAGGAGAAAGACATTAGAGAACATTCAAAAGGCTATTTGTATTGAACTAAGATTTGGTAGAATATATCTGATTGCTTTTCACAAGATATGTCTGTTGTCTTTTATGTCTGCCACATGCATAAGAACCAGCAGAAAGCTGCTTGTTCATTTTGAGATAGTCAAGTTATTCAACTTTGCAGAGGTTCATCTTCGAAAATCAAGTTACCCCTATAGCTGAAACCTGAAATGGAGGAAAGACTCAAAGATGGATCAACAGAGTTTGTGCAGAAGAACTTTGGAGAGACTAGTTTGTGAGTGCTCCTACCTGTGAGTCTGATCGTGGCACTGCCCAGCTTTTGGAGACTCAAGCTGGTTCTTTTCCTGGGACATTGCCAACTTTTCAGCTGCAGCAATTGGACAACCAGAAAGGCTGTATAAAAGCAAGGTGAAGAAAAGAAACAAGAAGAAGAAGAAGTAAAAAACCCACATTAAAATGAAATCTCAAGAACAGGAAATGTGTACTGTAGAAGCCAATGACTTTGAACTTCTCTGGTGTCCTGTACATCTATGGGAGCTGCTGCTATTACAGCCCAGATTCATCGGTTTTTTGATCCTTAATGCAAAACTGTGAAATCTGTGTATTTGAGGTGACATATCTGGAAACTGAAATCATGTAGGAGTTTTCCACAGTTCAGCTTTGATGTTTTGTGTCTGGCAAGTCACTAGTAAATTTTTTGACAAATGACATTTACTTTATCAGCTAAACCATGCATGTAAGCCTCCTACTGATTAAAAGGAAAGTGAATTCATGAAAAAAACCACCACAAAAAACCAGGTGTATGCGAACAACTGTTACCAGGGAATACATTTTGTCATTTCAAGTTGTGTTTTCTTTTTTTATCAATTTGCTTCATTAGATTAGAACATTTTTTTTTTTATCCTATTCATGGGTTGCTTATGACACAGATGATGCACTACAAGGATGACTGGGGATTTAAAACAGGAAGTACAGTGACAAAATATTTACTGATTCCTTATATATTCTTGCAGATCAGATTGCAACCTTTCTGGTAAAGTCTAAATTTTGTATTGAAGATAGTAATATAGCATGATAATCCCTGATTTTGGTGCACTCACACAATAGCTCATCAATCAATCAGCAGGGGAAAAAAAAAAAAGCCACAAAAATTCAGTTCAATAAAGAAATTTGAGATTTGCAATTTTTATATCACAGGTTTGATCCTAAGACTGACGTTATATTTTTCCATAAGCAAAGTATATTGGCTTGCTGTCTCCCAGCAGAAAGCCATGCTGACAAGAGCCATGCCAGCAGCAGTGGCTTGGGGAGACAGAGCTCGTCGGCTCTGCCTCACCTGCAGCCCAGCTGTGATTCCCCAGCTGCCTGTCTGGAAGGCTTCTCTCAACTTTGCTTTCTCCCTGCAGGCAGCAAGTCAAATATATAATGGTGTTCCAAGCAAGAAGATACCATTCCTGAGGGTAATAAATGGAGGTCATTTCTACACGGATTCTAAAGTACTCCACTTAAAATTTTCTGGTTTACTAGAAGATAATATGCCTTGATGGGACGTTCCTGCCAAGGACTGCCATATACGTGGTGCAAAACAAAGATGCTTTGGTTTCTACTGAGTGTTCCAGTTGTAACAATGATAACGTATTTGTTCATTCCTACCCCTTTTACATGATGATGTTTCACTGTGAAGACTGTGATGAAATTGCAGTTTGAAGTCTCATCTTTGAAAAATACTAGTAGAATTTGCCATCTTCAGTACTGCAACCATTTTTTATGTAATGAAATTGAACACAGTTATTTGGTTATAAATAATACAGGCTACTCTTGCAGTTCATAGGCATTGTGCACTGTAGTATATACCATCTAATTCTAAGATATGCCCACGAATTTACTCCCACCTGAGTACATGTCAGATTTTAAGTGGACTGGAACTTCTCCTGCTCAAGTACATGTTAAATTTTAAGCAGACAAGAACTTTTCTGATCTACCTTCTGTGTGTGTTGCGATTGCTGTTGACATGTCCTCTTCCAGTGCATCCTGGGGTAGGGCACTTTAAAACATTCTCATGCATAGCAAGAACTAAACAGGAATAAGAAAGAAAGAAAGAAAGAAAGAAAAAGAGCTGATAATAACATGCATCAAATAAAAATACAAATATTAAAAAATATGAGCATTTCTTCTGTTATCTCAGATTCCCAATTCTGTCACATTTTGACCACAAAGGAAAAGGAGAAGCAAAGGACATACAACAGAACAAGGCTAGTGCCTCCAGCGTATACCAGTTTATATCCATATTGTTGTAGTGTGGCTTCCCATATATACATCATCATTTCTAAAGACTTTAAAAGAACAAAGATGGAAGTTATCAATGATGTTACATCGTGAAGCCTTTTGCTCTCTGATTCATGCATCACTGATACAGTTGAAGAGCCCCAGGCCACACCATCATGTTACGTATGGCTGCAGTCCCTCTCTTGTCTCAGGGCGGGCAAGCTTGTTATGCCTTGCACCTGAGTAAGATGATCTGATCTGTTCCCTTTGAACCCTGACACCTTCTGATCATCTGAGATTTGTTGAAATGACTTTAGACTGATTGGTCATGCTCCCAAGCAGCGGTTTAGACTCTCAGCAGTGGTTACAATCTCTTACATACATTTCTTGCACTCTCTGTTGTGGATCGTCTCTATTAAGGCTGAGTTGTATGTCTGTGTTAAACAGAATATGTCTTTGTACGTCTGCCCTCATGACTTCAGCATTACTCCTTTGGGTGTGCAGTGCTTAAAAAACACTGACTGTTCAGTCAACTGGTTTGTCCTGTCAGGAATCAGATTATAATTTTTATTTTATTTTATTTTGACCAGCAGGACAGAACAGATCTGATTGAAAGTGCAATAATTAACAAAGATTTGTCAAATTTAACTTTTTTAGAAAGTTAATGCTGCTAAGGTCTTCCAAATGCAGCAGCCTGCTTAACCCAATAGATGTTTCCATAAATGCAGTTTAGTACCAGATTAAAAAAAAAAAAAAAGGGAGAGCTACAGTTAGGAACAGGACGTTGGCAAAGTGCAAGTGTCCTTTTAATTTTTTCATTACACATGCCACTGTAAAAACCAATCTGTCCCACGAGGTTGCTTAAATGAGTAGTTTCACATTAGGTTTTGACTTATGCAGTATTTCATTGCATCACATCGCAGCCTTACACATACACAGAAAACAAGGTCATCAGATCAGCACAGTTAGAAATAAGCAGGGAAATTCAGGCTAGACTGGGCATAAAAGGGTTGGCACAATACAGTCATACAAGAGGGAGATGCTGTGGACCAATGCTGGGATGTACTGATGAAAGTAACCTTTTTGAGCTCAGAGGTAAGACGGACACTGGAAACATCTCTGAATAAACATGCCCAGGCCTCCCAGTTATCGGCAATGAAAACCAGCAGCCTTGGTGTGTGATTACGGCAAATTGTAGCACAGCTTTGAAATGAGCAGGTGATTTCTGTGCTCCATGCCTTAGCAAAGGTAGGGGCAAACAAGATCTTGAAGATGCATGACATTACAGCATGCAGGTCTGCTGGCAGGGTGGGAATAATTTGACTCAGATCTTACTCTTCCCAGGTCACCTGAGGAGCCCACCAGTGTTCGCAATGCTACTGCTAAGGAGTATTTGAGTGGTGTCTCCTCTCTCGGCCTCATTCTGCAATCTCACCGAGAAAGAGTGGATGCCTCCTCCAGCATGAGCACACACTACCCACAATACTGGGCCAGATCCAGTTGTTATTCTGGACTGCAGAGTGATGATACTCACTTTCTAGTGGCACTCTAACTTTATGTGGACAGCCTGAGAGACTGCGGTGGTGAGGGTACAGCCCAGTCACGTGCCCCGTGCCATCACATCCTGGGATGGGACATTTGGTTTCTCTCTTTTCAGGCCTGGGTGAATCTGCAGAGAAATCAGATAAGGATTTTGTTTTGTTTTAGCCCCTGTCTGCACTCAGCTGAATCATCCTAGCAGTGTGACACTCCCTGCTTTGTACTTCAGGTGTAATTCCCACACAAAGTTTTCACAGAGATGTTTTAAGCATCACTTTCCTTCTCACAACGTCCTTTAAATAATGACCCTCCCCTCCTCCCCATAGGCCATTTATGTGCTCAACTATATAGCTTTAGGATTGCAGTGTCATTTATTCCATTCAGAGCCTCAAATAGGACAGAAGCCACAATCCAATAAGCCAGAAAACTGGCAGCATCAGCCAACAGCAAGATCTATAAAAGAATAAATAAATAAATAAATAAATAGAGGTGGAAACAATATTTTACTGTTAACGTCAGACTCTAGGAAGCTGGGACAACCAAATAAAAGCTGAGGTGCAAAACAAACAAACAAACAAAAAGCATTTCAAGCAGAAGCCATCCCTTAAATATCGCAGATCTCTAGGCTGTAGGCTCTTTGTTAGGAAACTGAATACATGCCACTTTACATTTGAGAGGCAAGGCAAGCAGCTCCCTCTGGTACACATGGCAATGCGGCTTTGTGGAGCAGACCACAATGACAGTGAAAACATGGAGCAGCCGATACCCTTTCAAAGGCGAGGTCTCAGCCCAGCCCCACAGCTGCCACTCTGTAATGGCCGCAGTGCATTCCCAATTTTTTGTTTCAAGGACCTAGAATCATGCAAGAAGCGCTGGTGAGAAAGCCTTTATTTGATTTCCAATGCAGGATCAAAAGTCTGGGCGAGAAAGGAATGAATTCTGGTCCAGAAATTCTCTTGTGAGAAATCTGGAGGAAGTAGTCGCATAAATTGCTGAGGATGGGTTTAGCTCCATCTGTGATTGGCTGCCAACAGCATTCGGCATTGGGGGTAAAAACAGCTGCAGCCAGCACAGGGAGCAACCTCCTTCAAGATCATTTTGTTGGACCACGAGGTAGGATGTGCTTAGGGACAGGATTGCCAGAGACAGATGAGGGTTAAACGTGCTAGCAAGATTTTAGGTTAAAAAAAAAAGAAATAGGGAGGAAAGAAAATAGACTATGCATCAGCAGGAGACTACAAGCTTTTGAGAATCACTGAGAATGGAAAGTGCTGCAGGAGTGCATAGAAAATAAAAAGGGACTCTGAAATATGTTTTAATTTTGCCCCCGCTGCTTTGAAAAGTTTATCATTGAAAAGATGGAAGAATATCAGTTTACACCTTGTTTCCCTGATGTAGCATCCAAGAAATAAAATAAAGAAGTGTTGGATTTGATGGTGAATTTTTTAGAAATAAACCCCAGGTAATTACTTAACATGAAAATATTGTATGCCTGATACTACATTGACTAAAATCATACAGTGTTCATACAAGCTGAACTCCATGAGTGTTACCTTTGAACTCACCTGCAAACTACAGTGAATAATAATAATACAAAGCAAATCAGGTAGGGTCAGGTCTGCCATGATTACCATCGCCACTCCTTCCTATGTGTGCTGTGAGAAAGTCACACTGACACCAGTGTGAACCTGGTGAACACAGCTGGTCTCAGGATGAGAAAAAGTGTCTGTAAAGTTCCTGCATGCACCACAGTCATCTGAGCAAATAGAGATTCGTGTAGTTGTACAAGGAGGTGGACTCATACCCTGCATGCACAGCTTAAGACATGCAAATGAAAAGACTCTTTGAGACATGAGGTGCATTCATGTTCTTCCCAAACACCACAGGAAATATTTTATAGTTGCAGCTCCTAAAAAAGCTTGTCAGTTATTTTATATACAAAAAGCTTTGGATAACTAAGCTACTATCATATTTGCAAGGTCCACAGGGACTACTGTAACGCAATGTTACAAATACCAAAGTAAATTGTTTCTCAAAAGCAGAAATTGCAGCAAGGCTGGAGTGACCTCAGTATGTTTGCAAGCCCAAACGGAGAAGTCAAAGGACCGATGAATGCATTGTTGCTTACTACAGCAGAGAGTGTGCTTATAAAATGACATCTCTTGTAAAATGGCATCTCTTGATGTTCTGTAATTATCCTCAATTGAGGAGTTTCACACGAGACAGCCTAGTTTACAAATCAAACCCAGATCTTTTAAATCTCCACTTCTGGAAGCCTGATTAAGTACTGAAAATGGAGCAATGTTCCTACAGCTTTGGCGGATGCCACAAACCATCAGAAACAATAAAGATTTTGGAACTTACTGGTAATTCTGCTGATGGGGAATGAGGCAGAAGAGCACGGCTTGTGCTTTTCTGCTCAGAAGTGCTGGTTGTAGCAAAACGTAATGTTGATATGTGAAGTAGACCGAACTCAGAAGACACATGGCTTAGAAATTAGGTGGTATGTTTGGAAGAGGCCAATTTTTCACCCTAACCTTTCCTTACTAACTGCTTTAATGCCTTCTCTTTTGTCTGCTGAAATTTAGGAGCTGTGTATTAGCGCCCTATGGAGGAGGAGGTGGAGGAGGAGGAAAAGGAGGAGAAGGAGTGTCAGTGCCCTTTTAGTACCCATTACTGATCACTTTGTGTAGTGGTTTGGCAGGAAGCCAAGTACCTAGCGTTTAACCTGGTTAGATGTAAAGCACTAGTGTGAAGGTACATAATTAACAAAATTACCAGCTAAATTCCAGATTCTTTACTGTTGCTATAAACCCCAGCTCAGAATCCTCTATCAGTCACAGGATAAATGTTTAAGCCAGTAAAAACAGCCAAAAGTACTTCCTTACGTTTGTTGCTAAATATCTGTCTCCCACCAATGTCAATAACTTTGGTTTGTCTCCTTTCCCCTGCTAGATGCTCCAGAAGAAACCTATCCAGCTCCTTGTAGGTGCTGTGAAACACGTGCCCTTGCTCTGCCTGCAGAGCGATTGCTTGTTCTAGCAAACCCAAGTTCCCTTTTGTTTTGTCCAGCTCAACTGATGCTTCTGTGGTTTCTGATAGGCACTCGTTGTCATCTTCTTCACTTTCAGGGAAGGGATTCTGAATTCTCTTCTCGAAAGGAACTGGGCGAGATTCCTGGGGTCCTCTTAGCTCTGTTTCTGAGTCACAAAGTGTTTCACAAGGGCCAAATTCTACCTCTTCCTTCTTAATTTCAGGGACTTCCAGGATGCTAGGTTGATTACACTCTACAATATATTTCTGAGTTACGTGGGGCTTTACACTAGTTTCTTCTGAGAAATTTGAGGAGCTGTCCCACTCATTGTCCATAATTTCAGAGTTACTTTCATTTTCCTCAGATGAACAGTATTTTGGGTCAGAAAGAGCAGTCTTTTCCTTTCCTTCAGCTGGGTTAATCATGTAACATTCATCAGTGTCATCACTTTCTGTTTTTAAGGATTGAATGCCGCTATCATTTAGGTTTTCTGCCACTGTTTGAGTGGGTGCATCTTTTGCTAATTTTCCCACGTTCATCAAAGATTTGGCCACGACATCTTGATAGCTGGAGTAGTTTTCTTTTCTTTGACTAGAATTTTCTTGCCCATCCAAATGAGGAGTTTCCTCAGATGATTTTGGAGTACTCTCCTCTGCATGAGAAAAAAGCAAGAGAAAAATACATAAGAATAACTGCTTTTAATATCTTCCAGAAGTGATACAAAGATATTTACTTATCAATTGCCATTTCTTTACTCAAAGGTCTCTGAAATGATTGAATTCACACCAAGACTGTGTTTGAAATAACTGCTCATAGCATCAGGAAAAGCCCTCCTGAGACTATATCTATGTTATAGCTCCAAAGCTATATAAGAAATAAATATGTTGCCATTTTTCACTGATGAGGAAGATATATATTATCTTAGAACACGTTCACATTCATATACATTCATATAATGTGCCATATATAGCTACTATATGTATATACACACAGTTTACGTAATAAATGCATATATATACGCATATAGGCACACACATTTAAAAATTCCTCTGATCTGTTTTCACTTTTCTTTCATCTAAGATTCCCAAATATTTTCTGAAAATAGACTCTAATTATTTTAACAGTCACCCCAGATCCTAACAAAGACCTTGATGGAAACAACCTCCATACTTCACAAAGGGCAAGCTCCTGGTCACCGTTGCAATTGCCACATTAAGTGATAGATCAGGTCATGCACAGGCAAACAGAAATGGTTGTTATGTATAGACTTGTAAAGGACTTGTTAAAGACACCACTGAAGTGCATCCTGTCTTTATAAACATCTTTCTTCAGAAGAAAAGCAGCAGCCAGCAGGTAACAGAGGCTGCATGTGGGAGAGGTTGTCGGTGTGGAAGACAATATGCCTTTTGTATCTCATTTAGTTTTTGATAAACATTTCCTCTGACAAGGACACTCAAAAATACATCTCCATCATCTTCCTTTCTGGTAATTATCTCTCTAAAATCAACCCTGGTTTGCCAGGATCAAGTAAATATTGCCATAGTAACTAAAAGCATTTTTGGATGAAGGGAAGAATTTAGTCACAACACTAGCCCCTTCAATAATGCTGATTATAGGGTACATTCTTTTGTTGGGATCTATTCAACATAAACTGAAAAATTTAACATTTTACTTCCTAGAAAGGAGGACAAATAAACAAGCACAGACTATTTCATAAGATGTGTCTGTCCTCTCCTGAATCAGTAGAACTCCAGGTTTAAATAATAAATTGAGCATGGTCTAAAATGCAAATGAAGTTTCTCTCAATAACACAGCGAGCTATTAGGAGAAAGTGTAAAGGGTTATGATAATTTTAAAGTATTATGAACTACAGAAAACAAATAAAAAGCATTTTCAGTGAATATGTCCAATTCATTGAACTATTCTCTC
>WEIS01071882.1:0-14108 GCA_013389965.1 Todus mexicanus | reverse complement strand
AGACATAGAAAAATATACTTGTACACTAACTGAATTATTCCCCTCCGAGTTCTTTTTGGTGGGAAATTACACATGACCTAATGAAGTCTGGGAGTGGAAATCAAAGATACGTCACCCTGTCTGAGTGGGTGTAATGGCACAAAGGGAGCCTGAAAGTATCGTCTCAATTTATCATTTCCAAGACAAGCACCTTGCGCTTTAAATGAAGCAAGAAAGCCTTCAGAAATGTCAATAACATCTAACTTTTACATGACTAGGTCTTAGGCACTTCTTCATTTTCTCCCACGTATCAGCGGTGCTGAGAACACCCACGGCACAAGGTTCTTTGCTGTGGCTCTTAGGAACAAGATGCAATTCTCTTATAAAAAGGATGGCAATTTTATGTCAAACCAGGATCCATTCCCTCTACAGCACGTGTGCCTCAGTAAAGCACNGGGATAAAACCCTGGGCTGGGCTGCCCAGGGAGGTGGTGGAGTCACCGTCCCTGGAGGGGTTTAAGGCCAGACTGGATGCCACACTTAGTGGCAGGGTTTAGCTGAGTGGTGGTGGTAGGTCATAGGCTGGACTCGATGATCTCAAAGGTCTTTTCCAGCCTTAATTATTCTATGATTCTATGAATTCAATGATGCCGGATACCTTTGCAGCCTGGGGGAGTTCTCCCCACGCCCAGTGCATGTGGGGATTATTCTGCAGTCCGCTTCTCTCCGTGGGTTTGCTGACTAATTCCGAGTCACTTTTGGGAGTAGAAGGGCGTGAATCTGATGGGCTGAAGGAACAAAAAAACAACAATAAACAAACGAACAAAAATGTTGTAAAATCAAAAGGAACCACGACGCACTTTCCAACACCCCGGAGCACTGAAGATGGAAATGATTATTAGCCAACTGTAAGCATGGAAGTGTGGAAAAACAGATGAAATGGTTTGGGATCCTCTTAAACCGGCATTCAAGGGTCTTATCCATTTTTTTAGTAACTGCTGTCAAAGAAACAGGATTTGAGGAGCTGAAAAAGATGGCACAAGAGCACCGGATCTGAACATTTCAGGAGGATTCGGGGGTTTCTGTGTGGAGAAATGAATGGGGATGGTGCCAGCAGCAGCAGATTAATAGCGGTTAGTAGTGTTACAATGGGTGTGAAAGGCAGGAATCACTCACACGCATCAAGGCACTTTATCCTAAGTAATAAATTAATCTAAGGAATCCAGCTGATTACTTCCTTCTGCTAACTCGTTCAGTTCTACCCTTGGATGTTTATAGGGAAACCAACAGGAGCTATACAAAAAATCGGAGCCCTTTCAGTTGAAAAGCATTTACCTGTTTTGCTGACTACTCAGCGTAAAATATTCAAAAATTAATTAGTAACTTATCGGTTTGCAGCATATTTTTAACGTGGTGAGGTGAATAATGTGGTGTCGAGTCACATACGAATAACGTTCCATTGATTTCATGAAAAGAATGAAAAATTCTGATTCTGACTCTGCCTTTCTACCTGACGCCAGTCACAGAATTTCACCCAGAACCCCGTGAACACAGCTCGTTATTTTTGGTCTGAGCCATACCACGGCTTGGTATGCCCATGCAATCCCCATTTAAAGACCACAAGCAACATTCATAGAATATTTCATAGAACAGAATATTTAAGGCTGGAAAAGACCTCTGAGACCATGGAGTCCAGCCTAGGACCTACCACCACCACTCAGCTAAACCCTGCCACTAAGTGTGGCATCCAGTCTTTTTCATTCCTGAATCAAAGGTCCAAAATGAGCTACCTTCACTCTCAAAACCAAAAGGCTTCCTACGTTTAGCATCAATCCCTCACGTTTGATTTATTCTTTGCCACCTATGGATAAACCAAATATCCAAACAAGTTTTGCTCTTTCAGTGTAAGGCAGTTTTGTGGAGCTATAGATTCAGAAAGTCATAGAATGGTTTGGGTTGGAGGTTCCTCCAAAGCTGGTTGGTAGGGAATTTGTTGGTCACAGGAAAAGAATTACTTCACATTAACACCACGAAGCAGCTTTTAAAATACTATGAATTTCAGAAAACAGCAGCCTAATTCTCCAGGTTATTCCTTTTTTTCACTCGTGTTGCAGTAAAATATATTTGGAATAGGACAAATGCTATAAGATCCTAGCTACAGATAATTAACCTTATCTAACCAAGTCATAAAACTGATAAGCAATACCACCGCGGAAGATCTTTTTCAGTCCTAAGAATTTCAGATCGTTAGTAGTCCTTAGAGTATAATCTAACATTTGACTGACAAAGGAATCAATACAGGTAATACTGGCTGGAGGACAGAGCTCAGAGGGTTGGGATCAGAGGTGCTGAGTCCAGTTGGAGCCCTGTAGCTCGCAGCGTTCCCAGTACTGGGTCCAGTCTTGTTCAATATCTTCATCCATGACCCGGATGAAGGCACAGAGTGAACCCTCGGCAAGTTTGCCGACGATACAGAACTGGGAGGAGTGGCTGACACGCCAGAACTGAACTATGCCTTGGAATTCTCCTGTCCTTAAGTCACGCACTGACCCAGTCCAGAGAAATCCTCTTGCTTTACAAAGTCTGCTGAGATATTGCAGGTCAAGCTGAAGCCACTCATCCTGCCAACGCTGCACAGGAAGGAAGGGAAACTTCAGTCCTTGGGATCACAGCAAAGCTGATTCACATCCCATAAATGCTGAATAGTTGTGTCACAGTCCTGTGTGCTCCTTAACACCTCTGACTGGGCTTAATATCACCCAGCCTCAAAGAATAAGGAACTTGGCCTGGAGCTGGCAGCTCTGCAGCAGCAAACCATGCTGATCTTGGCAGTGCTTCCCTCGGAAAGCAGAGAGCCCTGAGGAACCAGCAGCGTGACCTGAGAAAAAGTCCCGTCTCGGCTGAGGCCAAATAAGCCAGGAAATGATCACAGAATCCTAGAATGGTTTGGGTTGGAAGGGACCTCTAAAGCTCATCTAGTCCAACCCCCCTGCAGGGAGCAGGGACAGCCTCAACTAGAGCAGGTTGCTCAGAGCCTCGTCCAGCCTCACCTTGAATGTCTCCAGGGATGGGGCCTCCACCACCTCCCTGGGCAACCCGGGCCAGGGTTCCACCACCCTCATGGGAAACAACTTCTTTCTAACATCCAACCTCAGTCTCTACACGAGGTAGGCCTCTTTCCGTGCCACAGCAAGAGCTTGAGAGCCTCTGAACCTCCTCTGAGGTGATCACAACAGTTTCTTATTTCACACAGAGGAAATATGAGGAAATATTTCACATAGAGGAAATGCTCCTCCTCCCTTATGAGGAAAGGCTGAGAGCCCTGGGGCTGGTTAGTCTGGCGAAGCGAAGCCTGAGAGGGGATCTTATTAATGCCCACAAATATCTGAGGGGTGGGTGTCAAGCAGAAGGGGCCAGGCTCTTTTTGGTGCTGCCCTGTGATATGACGAGGGGCAACGGGCACAAACTAGACCACAGAAGTTCCACTTCAACATGAGAAGAAGCTTCTTTGCTGTGAGGGTGCCAGAGCCTGGCCCAGGCTGCCCAGAGAGGCTGTGGAGTCTCCTTCTCTGGAGACATTCAAGACCTGTCTGGACACGTTTCTGTGCAACCTGCTCTAGGTGACCCTGCTCTGACAGGAGGGTTGGACTCAATGATCCTCAGAGGTCCCTTCCAACCCCCGCCATTCTGTGATTCTAAGACAGCTGCAGACACAGGGAGAACCTTATTCACACTCTAGCTACGTATCTAGACTGCAGGAGAGGTGAACTTCAAAGTCCACGAAGCCACCCAGAGCACATCACTGCTCCATCCCAACCTGTGTGCCTGCCCTTCCTCCCCATGAAAAACACTGAGGAGAACAGCCTTGAGTGTCCCAGGACCTCACCTGGGTATTGCCTGGTACTACAACACGGTGAGGTTAAAGAGGGCAGACCCAAAAGCTGGGAAAACCTCAAGAAAGATTGGATGCTGCACTTAGTGACAGGGTTTAGCTGATGTGGTGGTGGTAGGTCATAGGCTGGACTCGATGACCTCAGAGGTCTTTTCCAGCCTCAATAATTCTTTGATTCTGTGTGTGATTATCAGTTTCGATACAGCCTTAGGCACCTCGTAAGGCCTATATGTTGAGATAAGCAATGAGCAATTTAGCTGATTTATTACACCAAGCTTCCTCAGCACTAACAGAGAATTGCAGAGGTCATAGTTCCTTACCATGAGGACGGTGGAACCCTGGCACAGGTTGCCCAGGGAGGTGGTGGAGGCCCCATCCCTGGAGACATTCAAGGTGAGGCTGGACGAGGCTCTGAGCAACCTGCTCTAGTTGAGGATGTCCCTGCTCCCTGCAGGGGGGTTGGACTAGATGACCTCCAGAGGTCCCTTCCAACCCAAATGATTCTGTGATTCTTCGATTCTATATTCGAACACCTACTTTAAATTTTTTAACTGACCCGTCAACTGCTGTTACTTCTCTGCACTGACTTAATGGAGAGAAAGGGCCTGCCTGAAGAGTCTTTGAGACATCTCCAATTCAAGGTATCACAAAAAGTGTCTGCGTCCACTTCTAGCTCTGGAGAAAACACTCCACAGTCAGAGGAGTCCTGCACTACAGCAAAGGCTTCAGTCTGGGTCTCCTAAACCTTCAACAAGGTGCCTTACCTATTGTGTCATCTTTATCATACGCTCCCTCGCTGCAATTCAAGACCACGGGATAGAAAGGTCATTGAAATATATCCTGACTACAAAAAACATGTTAGAACAGGCTGCCCAGGGAGGTGGTTGAGCCACCATCCCTGGAGGGGTTTCAAAGCCACGTAGATGTGCTGCTTGGGGACATGGTTTAGTGGTGGACTTGGTAGAGTCGGGTAAATCATAGAATTACAGAGAGGGATTGGAAGGGACCTCGAAAGATCATCTTGTCCAATCCCCCCACCGGAGCAGGATCACCTAGACCAAGTTGCAAATGGTTGGACTTGATGATCTTAAAGGTCTTTTCCAGCCGAAATGATTCTATGAAATGTCAATCTTCAGAGGAATCGAAGTTTTCACTAGCTAAGTGTCTCCTTTTGTTTTTTTAATCATCTTAATCAACTCAGTTTTATCCCAGGTTTTCACCAGCCTGATTTTGTACTAGCCTCCCTCATTCAACAGATGACCCACCAAGGTACCTCAACTCCAACCAACACCCACAAAGAAGCAAGGACAGGAAGAGCTTTTTCATCACCACTTCCTTCCAAAGCACCTGGGTTAGCAATACACGCAGTTATAAATGCAATGAAGTTCACAAGTTGTTGAGCCGTTAGAAGCGTATTAAAGTGTTAAAAGGATTAAAGAGAAAGAGGGAGGACAACTGTTCTACCTGTCTGGAGGAGAAAAGTGAGAAGATTGCTGAGGACAAGAGCTAGACAGGCCTCCATCTGTTGGAACAGCGAGAAGAGAGGGTTGCCCTGTGCAGTCTATGGGCTTGCTGGGCAGCGCAGCGTGTTGGCAGAAAGAAAAACAGGGTGTCATTATTTACGAGCACTGATTGACACGAACTCTTTGTGCACTAGCTACACGAATGCTGAATTTACACCGAGAGTTTTCAAAACCCAGCATGCTGCTCTCAAGGACCAAACAGAACACGCAGTTCAACGAGCCACCGAAAGGGCAGGGTGTCACGGACACAAGCCAGCACCAGGCTGCTGAAGCTAATCGCATTAAGCTTTGTCGTCAGAGGAGAAAGTTTCTTCCAGAATGCAATTCAAAACGTGGTCTGAAATAACCTCTTTGCTCTCACCTCCTCTGCCCCTCAACTACAGATTGAGATTAGGCTTCTTAGGAGAAGGTCTTGTGAAGATGACTCCAGCCCGATAGTCTGGCTGGAGGATGTGGGGCACTCACACGGAGGCTTCGCTGGAGTTCGAATGCAATGCCCATAAAGCAGAGAGTTGTCCCTTTTTGACAGTGACCCACAGACACAAAAAAGGAGGTCCAAACCACTCTGGTTTTCCATCAAAGGTGTACACGTGCACCCAAATACACACACAGAGAACGTCAGCAAATTCCTGTGTGTGCTCTTTTCACACACTATTTCACATCTAACTCTGCAATTTAATAGATTAGCTGGGAAAGGGACAAAAAAACCCCAAACCTCATATTCACGTTCATTAAAAAAAACCCCAAATCTTATTTTCACACACGAACTCTAATCCTGCAAGTTCTTTAAAGGTCTATACCCAAAGATGTATCTACCAGCGCCCACTGAAGTGCTTACAAAGTGAGCGCATCGGTCGAAGATTTGGATTTCACTGAAGGTTCCTCCTCTCTACAGCATTTATAAGCAAACGGTGCCACAAACAGGTACAAATAATCTCCAGAATTTGTGGACCCGCCCTGGTATCCAGGAATTTGTTGAAGCAAGGACAAAGCCAACCTGAAGTTTTTGTACCCTACCCGATTACGCACATAGAAAGCATCCAGCTAGGAGTTGACAGTGACCGTGTTTGACACCAGACTTTTTGGTAGGACTCCATATAGACCCAGCGGGTAGGACATTAACGGAAGGGGTTTTTCGAGCTGTACTATCAGCAAAAGTACCTTTGAAGAGGCAACCATTCTCCATTTGAATGAGGGTAAGATGCAGACTGAGGAAACGTCGGAACTGAGGGAGCCTTCACGTCAGACGGGTCATCAACAAACACATCTGGAACCGGGATCCTAGGGGTAGGGGAAAGACACGGCCTTTAAAAACCACACTCGACTACTGAACTGTCACATACTTCAGATAACAAACCCTGCTGCAGGGAAGAACTAGGACAACCCAAACTAGAAGGAGATAAACAGTACCTGAATCACACCTGCCAGTTCGCAATGTGATGGAGGTTTTTGTTCTTATGCTTACAACGTAATGTGCATTATTTCTGTTCCTATCTTCCCCAACAGCTTTCTAGCCTAAGGCTTTTTCTTAAACAAATACGTTCACCAGCCACATCTACTGACGCAGAACTTAGTTAGAAGGTCTGGAATGGAACGCTAACCCAGCAGTAGGTTTCCATTACATATCTCAGTTCTACTGTGATACCTTGAATTGTCCAATGGTTCTTTTTCTTCCTCTGAGCTGATCTCTATAGGAAACATGTCTTCATCTTCTGATGTGTCTCCAATGTCTTCTCTTTTCAAGCTGTCTATTTTATGGGTAGACTTCCTCCTCTTTTTCCTCCTTTTCTTCACAGAGCTACAGACCGGAGACGTTTCAGTAGAAGGCTGGGATCCATGTGCTTGGGGTGGTACTTGTGAGGATGCACTGCTGTCCACATTTCTTATCCTGTCTATGGAGTTCCTCTTCAGCTGAGCTTCCATTAAAGCACTTCCCTCGGACAGAATAGGAGACGTGCAGAGATGAGAAGGAATCACCTCCTGGAAAACAAAAAGAATCCAAACCATGCAACGTATTAGTTCCTCCACTAGTCATAAATCTGGTTCTAAAAATCTCTACACAGTTGCCAAAACCTGAACCATACATTCCTCAGCAAAGTAACGAAGATTCGGTATCTGGATGGTCACTATGATCCACAAGCATATGGAAACTGTTCCATAGCTGAATTTCCATAGACAAGCCAGGAACGATAGTCTTAATAAAGATGATCCTCTGAGCATCTAAGCCTGGCCAGGTTATGGCATGAGCCTCTTCTAGCCACCTGATGCTAGACACAGAGCAGAAATGAAATGCCAGCTTATAAACTAAACATGTTGTAAAATCCCATTCTCCTTCACAACTTAGATGGCAGATAGCAGTCAGATAGGTCAGAGGTTTACAACTAGGTCACACAAATGTCCTTTTATTCATAAATCACAGAATGGCCGGGGTTGGAAGGGACCTCTGGAGATTATCGAGTCCAACCTTCCTGCCAGAGCAGGGTCACCTGGAGCAGTTGCACAGGAATGTGTCCAGGTGAGTCTTGAAAGTCTCCAGAGGAGATTCCACAACCTCTCTGGGCAGCCTGGGCCAGGCTCTGCCACCCTCACTGCAAAGAAGTTTTAACTCGTGTTGAGATGAAACTTCCTATGTTCCCGTTTGTGTCCATTACCCCTCGTCCTATTACAGGACACCACAGCAAAGAGCCCGACCCCTTCTGCTTGACACCCACCCCTCAGATATTTGTACACATTAATAAGATCCCCTCTCAGGTTGCTCTTCTCCAGACTAACCAGCCCCAGGGCTCTCAGCCTTTCCTCCTCAGACAGATGGTCCAGTCCCTTCAGCATCCTCACAGCCTCCCTTGGACTCTCTCTAGTATTTCCCTGCCCCTCTTGCACTGAGGAGCCCAGAACTGGACCCAAGACTCCAGATGTGGCCTCACTATAGCAGAGTAGAGAGAGAGGAGAACCCTCCCTTGACCTGCTGGCCACACTCTTCTTAATGCACCCCAGGATCCCCTTGGCCTTCCTGGCCACAAAGATATTGAAACACAAAGATATCGAGATGAATCGTAGAATCACAGAATTGTCAGGGTTGTAAAGGAACCTCAAAGCTCATCCAGTTCCAACCCCCCTGCCATGGGCAGGGACACCTCCCACTAGAGCAGGTTGCTCAGAGCCCCATCCAGCCTGGCCTTAAAGGCTTCCAGGGATGGGGCTTCTCCCACCTCCCTGGGCAACCTGGGCCAGGGTCTCACCACTCTCATGGGGAAGAACTTCTTCCTAACGTCTCATCTGAATCTCCCCAGCTCTAGTTTCGCTCCATACTGCAGGAGTACTGCACCTGCACTCAGCTCTCACCCCAAGATGGTAATATCCTACTCTAGATAGGAATTTGAAAACTCATCCTACTCCGGATCGTGGCAGTGACAAAAATTATTGGGGTTATCTCAAGACTACTGCCTGCAAAAAGCTTTTCCTAAGGTTAGGTTACACGTAGACTATTCAAAATTAGTGCGACCATAACTTCCCCAGGTTGCTATTTCACACAGAACTCGACAGCAGGAGCTCTCAGTTAAATATAATGCCACAGGAATAACAGTTGCAATAACTGTATAAATGTGTATTTATACATATTATATAATGTGTGTATATATATGGATATGATATAATACTATATCATATAATATAGTATAATATGATATATTAAATGATATAATACTATAAGATGTATTATGACATATGTATATGATATAATGATGTATTATGCATTATGTAATGTGTATTATGCATTATAACACGATATGATATCATATAATATGATGTGATATATGATATGATATATATACGACATGATATGATGTGATACAATAAAATATAATAAAATACAGAATAGAATAGAATATGATGATGTGATGTGATAGAATAGAATATAATATGATATATCATATAGTGTAATATAGTGTAATATAATATAGTGTAATATAGTGTAATATAATATAGTGAAATATAATGTGATGTAATGTAATGTAATATAATATAATATAATATAATATGATATAATATAATTAATATAATATAATATAATATAACTGTATTCCAGCTGTAAGGTTGGAAAAGATCTCTAAGATCAGCAAGTCCAACCTTCTACCCAACACCCCCACGCCCTGGTTAAAGGTCCATTTTTCACCAAAGACTCCTAAACTTCAAACTGACTCTGAAGAGGAGGCATCGATTCACTAACAAATTCAAAGTTCGTTTTGACTCTTACCTGATCGTTATCCATCTCCTGCACAAAAAAGGCCTCTCCGTTGTCTCCCAGCTTCATGTGCAAATCTACAGCCTCGCCGTTAATTTCTATGTCAACCTGGAAGGAAATCAATGTACTCTCATAGGAAAAGAAAGTTAATTTAGGTCCACGGTTCCTGTTCAGCTATCCTGTCACTGCCACCGGGCAAATGCTTCTCAGGGAAGCATAGGAAACCTTCTATATAATAACCATAAACCAGTGAATTTCTCTGTTCCTCTCCTCCGCCCTTCACAAAGCCATCAGGGACAAAAAGCTCTTCCAGCTCGTTCAGCTCATTGCCGTCTTGCTCCTCCACTCAGGAAGGGTTACAGCCATTAGAAAAAAATGCTGAATCTTTTTAAAGGTCGTTCTGGGCACTTCGCTCACCGCACAAATCTTTTTGCTCCTTCAACTTGCGGCCTAATTTCAAATTGTGCAAGAAGGAAATTCTTAACAGGCAATTCAGAATGCAGATTCTTAACAGGCTGTCTCCCAAATCCAGTCAATGAACTTCTCATTACACTACGAGAAGCACAAATTAGGAAAACTGCTTTACATTCTCAACACAATTCACGTGTCTATTTCTTCCACGCATTCTGCGATTCTATTCTATGATTCTATTTATCTCACCACTATAAAGCCCCACCTATTTCTGTTTCTTCTCTCTTTGCCTATAACCGTTCTTGCCACCAACTCTATTTTCACTGTTGGGGTTTTTTTGAGACTTGGACGAGTCTACATTTATGTTCTATTTCAGGACTAGCTATTATCCAGATACTCTATACATACTCTCTATATATTTCAGGACAGTTATACTATTGGCCCAGTAACATTTTCAAATTCTACCCATCCTAAATATTGGAATTCCTTTCTTATTTCATGTAAGAATTGAGTAACGCCCGTGACAACATTAGGATCTTCTGTTGAACGCTTGTGGCCACGTTAGAACCCAGAACGTACGTAATTACCAACTGGTTCCTAAAATAATCCGTCGTGCGTTACTCCTTGGATCTAATAGCATATTGCCAAGGTCGGTCAGCCCGGTTACATTCATCTAAAAGTCTCTCCTGCTTTTTCTAGCTTCAATTAACCTCCAGATTCTGTGCTCTGAAAATAATATCTCATTAGCACCTCCCTCTAGCTCTTTGGAGCTATCACTGGGCACATTAAATAAAAGGGGTTTAAGACAAGAGTCACTAATGGAATCTAAGTAGAGGCCGACATTAGCACATCCAAACTTTTGCCTTATTGAAAATAAATGGTAGAAATGTCAGAGATTGGTTTGGTTTTACTCTAGTCAATGTCTTCCTAATTAGGTTTTGGAATGCGAGGATCAGGAACAATGATTTTCATTGAACCTTGCCTAAATCTGGGCGCTTCTTATACAGAGATAACCTTGACTAACCTACCGCAGAACATTCAGTCGCTTTCACGCCATTAGAATTAACCCACGGGCGAGAACACCTCAGAATTGCCCATTTTCTTACCACTTTCTCCCTGGAACGCAGAACTCCCATTTTCCCAAAGCGTACGTGGAAAGGGGAACACTGAAGATTTCCATCCGGCTGCCGGACAACGATTATATCTATACATCCCGACAACGTGGCGGGGTTGAGTCCCTTGTAGAGCTCCTTCACCGTCACAAACACTTGCCCTGCCAACTGCCCAACGTAATTCATGGTTTGGACCTGAAAGGCAAGAGAACAAACAAGATTTCGATTCCCTGCTTTATATTTGAAGAGACATTTGAGAGAGATTCCGGCAGAGGGGCATTGCCCCGGTTCACAAATCAACCACTTCACACAGAGTCAGGGTTTCCCACCTGACGTTTCCCAGCTGACGCCTGTTTGTGGATAGCTATTAAAAGACAAAAGCAAAAAAAAAACCAACCAGAGACCTTGTGAACCAGAGAATTGTAACAACTTCCAGAAGCTCCGAAAAATCAGTCGCACTGAAAACCACTCTCAGGCTTTATGGACTCATCAATGTCTCCGGTTATCTCTGAAGAGGAAAACGCCGCTTCCCAAAGAACATCTCCTACCACTTGTTGTGCCCTCACCACCAAACGTCCTTCTCTCGTGCATTTCTTCCGCAGGCTTTTAAGGGCAAGGGAATGGGTTTAAGCAGATCTAATTTTCCACTTACACTGAAGTCAAAGACTGTTTTCCCCACTTTGCAGGGATTTCTCCCATTAGAAGAGTATTACAGCGCACGCTCAAGACGCGTGCATTAAGGTTTGAAAAGCAACCTGCAGCCCAGAGCACCTCAACTTTGAGTGCTTCCTACTGCTGCTTTGCTGCTCTTCTTTTAAACCAGCTTTTTGGCATAAGCGAGTTTCTCAAAAATTCGCCATGTGATTGGCTTTATTTCCCCTGCTCCTGGACTTATTTAGTACTTAGCGTTTAGTTCCCTGCTCCTCCTCTGTCAATGCACATCCTATTTGCGAGCCGCTAATACACTTAAGCCCCCTCGACGGGACAGCATGCATATTTAGAGGTACTCAGAAGTTCAAAAAGTCTTCTAAGGGCTCTCAAAATACAAAAGAATTTAAACAGACTCTTTCCTGAGCAGTAACAGGATTTTCAGGACCTGAACAAACAGATTTGCAGGACTTCCGATGTCGACCGCTTCCATTATTTTTCCAACACCTCTTGCAGATTCAAACTGGAAAAGCGTAGATTTAGGCTACATGTTAGGAAGAAAGGTAACTGAGGGTGGGGAGAGCCTGGCCCAGGGAAGCTGTGGCTGCTCCATCCCTGGAAGTGTTCAAGGGCAGGTTGGACGGGGCCTGGAGCAACCTGCTCTAGTGGGAGGTGTCCCTGCCTATGGCAGAGGGGTTGGAATGAGATGATCTTGAAGGTCCCTTCCAACCCAAACCATTCTAGGATTCTAAGATCCTACTCTCAGCAAAGTCCCTGTGCGCTCAGGATAAAGCACATGCCTCACACTGAAGCTCTTTGCTAGGCTGTGCTACATCACCTGGACATCGATAAAAGGGACACTTGCAGGGTAGGCAACGGCAAAACTCCCACGGCTGGCGATGAGAACAGGACAATTTGTGCCAGGACGAGAGGGCACAGCCTGAAGCTGCACCAGGGGAGGTTTAGGTTGGATATTGGGAAGCTCTTCCTCACAGAAAGGAGGATAAAACCCAGGGAGGTGGTAGAGTCACCGTCCCTGGAGGGGTTTAAGGCCAGCCTGGATGCCACACTTAGTGGCAGGGTTTAGCTGAGTGGTGGTGGTAGGTCATAGGCTAGACTCGATCTCAGAGGGCTTTTCCAGCCTTAATNCACCTCAACACGAGGAAAAACTTCTTTGCTGTGAGGGTGCCAGAGCCTGGCCCAGGCTGCCCAGAGAGGCCGTGGAGTCTCCTCCTCTAGAGATTTTCAAGACCCGCCTGGACACGTTCCTGTGCAACCTGCTCTGGGTGACCCTGCTTGGGCAGGGGGGTTGGTCTTGAAGATCTTCAGAGGTCCCTTCCAACCCCTACCATTCTATGTTTCTATGAAAAATCCCTAAATACTGTTTGGAGAAGCATTTCTGCACAGCCTTCAATTCAGGCATCTCGAAAGCGTCACCTACTGAAAAGTCAACCCATGGAAACTTCACGGCAGAAAGAGCAATCATATTCCGTTCTCCAGCGTTTACTGGCTTCTGGAATACATTCATGATGTGCCTTCCTGAATGCAAATCTAGTGGGGAGCTGTTTCACTGGGAACAGCACTTGACACTCATGCCACACCCGACGCTGTGTCACGGAACAACAGGTTGGAACAGACATCTGAAGGTCGCTTGGTCCAAAAGTCTTCATAGAATCACGGAATCCTAGACTGGTTTGGCTTGGAAGGGACCTCTAAAGGTCATCTAGTCCAATCCCCCTGCAGTGAGCAGGGTTGGACGGGATGATCTTGAAGGTCTCTTCCAACCAAAGATATTCCATGCTTGCATAATAAGCAGGGACATCCTCAACTCAAGTCATCCTTTACATCCTCTGACATCCTCAACTATGGCTTCCTAATGGAGGGTCAACCTGGACCAGTTCACCCATGACCTTGGTCCTGTTTTGTGTCTTCAAGGACGGAGATTCCTCAGCCTGCCTGCACTCCTGTCCCTACGTCTGCCTGTCCTCACAGCAAAAATCTTCCTGCCAATGTCTAATCTGAATTTCCCTTCTTGCAGCCTGTGCCCGTTGCCTCTCGTACTGTCGCTGTGCCTCTCTAAGATTCTGGTTCTGTTTCCTCTATATCCCCCAAGAGGAACCTGAGTACCTTGAGGACTGAACAAAACCAGCTCTCCCACCCTCTCCTTTGAAGTCATAAGCTCTCAGCCCCCTAATCATCTTGGAGGTCATCATCTGAACTATTTAAAAAGCTGGCACTCCACAGACACGGCCTGAAGTTCAGAAGTGAGCCTCCCGGGTGACAAAGGGAATCACAGAATGCTT
>WEIS01071877.1:12044-28228 GCA_013389965.1 Todus mexicanus | reverse complement strand
TTTTGTGATCACTCTTACGGGATGTGGAGCATCAGGGCAGGTTGGTGGGAGCAGCTCCTCCACAGCAGGGAGTAGACTCTTCCTACCCTCTGGAGCTCTTTGTCTTCTGCAGGGAAGTGTGAGCTTTGCTGGGAGCACGAGCAGAGCCCCAGGACAGGCTCAGAGTGCCCACAGTGGCTGTTCCAGGTGGGAGAGGCAAATACCCCAGGGTCCTTCCCAGCTGTCCTTGGTCAAAACAACCCCCCTGAGGCACCCCGATGCTGGTCTGCAGGAGCCTGGGCATCCTCCCAGGAAGCAGCAGAAACTTAGAGCCTAGGGGAAAAAAGCAAACCAAAACAAAACGTTGTTTGCTATCAGTTCCGCTCCTGTTAACATTTGCTCTGTTGTGTCTGGAGAAACCAGCTGCAAATTCTCTCCCCCCTCCACCAGCACCCACGCCCCTAAATGGAACTGCTCCCACCACGGCCCCCAGGAAGAAATTGGTGGCCGGTTTTTGTTGCAAAGTGATGAATTCCAAGTGATCGGAGCATACTCAGCGTTACGGGGTGTTCTGCTCTGCTGCAGGGCTGCTGGACCATCCCCACCGACCATCCCCGCTGCGTGGCCCCGCTGAGCCTCACTCCAGCCCCACGACACCTCTCTCACCTCCGCCGCCCAAGGCAGAGCAGCAAAAATCCTCTAAAACGCTGGCAAAAGGGGTATGCACCACAAACCCCCCAGCGAGGCAGGGGCTGAAGGATTGTCCACGCTTATTTCACTGCTGTAACGTTGTCAAAAACAGGTAGTTAATGGCATCACATCTCCCATTTAATGGACCTCTTGCTAGACGAACAAAAGCCGTCACTCTCCAGCTGAGAGTCCCCTCGTGTGCCGTTACACCGGCTTCTAACTTTCCTCCAAGAAAAAAGAAACTGCTTAATGAAAGGAACGTATTGCCCTCAATTTAACTTTTGAAAAGTTAAAAGCCTTGGCTGCGGGGGGCTGCCGAGGCTCGGGGGGAGCAGCAGGTGCGGTGGGGAGGCCGGGCGGCAGAGCCCCCAGGAGCATGGTGAGGACGTGGGGATGGGCAGATGGCTCCAGTGTGGGGACAGGGAACAGGGGAAGGGCTTTGGTTTCCGATGAAATGGCACCGCAGCAGGGGCAGCTCCAGGGACCCCGCTGTCATGGGGCATAATTCTTCTGAGGAGCGGCTGAGGGACCTGGGGGTGTTGAGCCTGGAGCAAAGGAGGCTCAGGGGAGACCTTCTGGCTCTCCACAACTCCCTCAAGTTCATTCAGGAGCTTGGAGCCAGGGGGGGTCGGGCTCTGCTGCCAAGGAACAAGCGGCAGGACAAGAGGAACCGGCCTCAAGTTGCCCCAGCCAGGGGAGGTTGAGGTTGGAGCTGAGGAACAATTTCTTGGGCACTGTCAAGGGTTGCCCAGGCGTGTCCCAGGCTGCCCAGGGCAGGGGTGGAGTCCCCCTGATCCCTGGAGGGGTTTCCAAGCCATGGAGATGTGGTGCTGAGGGACACGGGGCAGTGGTGCCCTGGCAGTGCTGGGGGAACGGGTGGACTCCATGATCTTGAAGATCTCTCCCAACCAAACCAATTCCACGCCTCTCTGATTCGGGGGAATCCCGCTGCCCGGCGCAATATTGGCCAGTGGTGGCCGTTATTAAACATACAATATCCCTGCGTGGAGTGATGGAGGAAATGATATAAAATTTCATATACCAAACATGGTGTATAAACAGGCTAAATCCCTATACATTTTAAACCTTCAGCAGTCTAAAGGTTAAAGCCTGTCAGCTGGATTTCACAGATTCCAGGAAGGGATGGAGAAGTCGCGCCAACTCCTCATTGTATACCAGTGATCAAACATCTCCTCATTACACTTCAATATTGTTGCCTCTAAAGGTCACCATTGCTGAACATAATCACACAAAATCAAAACTGCAAACTTTATATATCATAGAGGTAGTAAATAGCTCGGAGGTTTATTTTCTGGTGCCTGAACAACATTCTGAGCCCATTTATAAATTCCTGGGTGCTGTGGCATGAACCGAGCGCATTCGCACTGACTAACAAAAGCTTCAATTAAATCAATTTCCTGTAAAAAAAAATATATTCAAAATAATTTATTAGGTCAGTACGAACCGGCCTAATCAAGCAATTGTTCCTCGGTAACTTTAATTTGCATAATTAAAAAAGAAGAATTTTGATTATTCAGACAAAAACAGCAGATTTTTTAAGAAAACATTTTCCAGGTCAGGGTCCTTGAAACGCTTCACCCTCGACGCAGAGAGAGAGGACCCCGGAATTTAACGGGAGGTTTCCAGGACGTGCTATAAATCCCGGATCGCTCCATTATTTTCCTATTCACTGGTTTTACTCGGTGTTCATTTCGCCCATCTGCCGAAGGCAGAGTTTCGTCCCCAGCTCGCAGGCAGGACGTGCGAAGCCCTGCCTGCTTCCTGTGCCTCAATGAGAGATGCAAAATTTACAGCTGCGGTTAGCGCTCTTCCAAACTCAGGCCAAGGGAAATTTGTACCAAAAAGGGAGACTGATAAGCACAGTGAGCTCAGAAACTGGAATCACAGAATCAGAGTCATGGAATTGTTTAAGCTGGGAGAGACCTTGAAGATCATTGAGTCCACCCATTCCCCAGCCCTGCCGGGGCACCACTGCCCCGTGTCCCTCAGCACCACATCTCCACGGCTTGGAAACCCCTCCAGGGATCAGGGGGACTCCACCCCTGCCCTGGGCAGCCTGGGACACGCCTGGGCAACCCTTGACAGTGCCCAAGAAATTGTTCCTCAGCTCCAACCTCAACCTCCCCTGGGGCAGCTTGAGGCCGGTTCCTGTTGACCACCTCTCTGGGCAAGCTGGACCAGGGTCTCAACACCCTCAGCGTCAAAGATTTCTTCCTTCTATCTAGTCTAAATCATGGGCCTGGGGGTCACCAGACCATGACTCGCACTCTGCCCAGCCTACCAGCAGCAGCAGCTGGTGATTTCATGGATTTACTTGCCCTGCTCCTCCACAGTGGGGCTGCTCCCGACTCTGCTGCGCTGGGTATACCCACAGGCTCACCAGGCCTTGGGCCAGATCCTGACCACGCTGCTCCTGGCTGCCACCACGTGTTCCACATCTCAGCCGTGCTCCCCGTAACGTTCTCCTGTGTCCTCCGGCCATAACTATTCCAGCAAGCCAGCTGAGCAGCTGCTCAAAATGGACATTGGAAAACAGACAAGAGCAAGTCTGTGTGTGTCCATTGGGTCCGAAACCTCAGCCCTGCCTCTCTGCGGCTCGCTCTGCTGCTCGGGGGAAAAACTCCTTCACCTCTTGCTTTCATTCCAGCGACGTTACTCGGGCTGGGATCCTACACTCCTTCCCGTGCAGCTGTGGCTCCGGTGGAGCCTCCTCCTTTCCGCTGCAGCAGGAGTGAAGAACCAGGGGAAGCTCAGGAGGATCCTTGCTTGGCACGAGCAGGAAAACAACTGAAAAGTCACTTGGAAGCGGCAGGACGTGTCCCCTGGCAGCACAGCGTGGCAACGCGACAGCTTTGTAGAGCACAATGAGGGCTGAGGAGGGTTACGGTGGTAACACAGCCCTGCAGAGATGAACCACGCGAGGGGCCAGGAGCCCCCTGCCATCCCCAGCTCAGGCGCCATCCCCAGGTCCCAGGCTGGGGCGCAGGGCTGCCCTCCCGGGTCGGGGTGCCGAGGGCCTCGAGCAGCCGCGCCGGCTGGGCTGTCACCAGGAGCAGGTCCCGATGGGTGGCCGGGACCTTTGTTTTCCCCTCATTGTCCCCCGAACCTATTCAGTCGTTAAATAAAGCCGCTGCGCGGCGGGTCTGCAGCGCGCTGATAGGAGAGGCGGCCGGTGCCGGCGCTCGTGTTTGTACGGGTGAGGGGTTTCACAGCCGCTGGCTGCAACTTAAACACAATGCAACAGTTTGGTGAATAAAGATGAGGGTCCTTGTTCTCCGCCGGCGAGGGACAGGGACCTCGGGCAGGCGATGCCCTGCCTGGAGCCAGCGAGAGCAGAGCAGGAGTGGGACATCCCCAGGTGCGTCTGAGCAGTATCGGTTCAACGCACGTTGGTTTGTCTCTACCAGGTTGACATCGAATCAATGTGGCACAAAGGCTGGTTGTGCACAAGCGATGCCAAAGCAGCTCTGCCTGGCACCTCCCTGGCCGGGCAGCGGGGTCCCTGCGTGGGCAGTGGGGCTGTCCTTGGGTCCCACCCGGGCTGCAGCCCGTCCTCAAATTGTGGTGGGTAGGAATCGCCACACGCATTTTCCGCGTGAAGCACCATCTCTATTTGAAAAGGCCCGTCGGGAGCAGCAGGGACCAGGGGCAGGAAGGCTCCCGCGCGAGGGGAAGGCGACGAAATGCGCTGGAATCAATGGCTTCATTCAAAGCGGAGCTGAAAAAAAGGGCATTGATCCGATGGTTTCAACCAGCTCCTCAATAGCGGCCAGCGGCGGCGTCCCGCTGAGTTCAAAAGATGGTCTTGTCTGGGCTGGAACAAGGCCCTTTAAACATGGGCAGCACTCGGGACAGTTCAGACACACACGCTCTTCTGCTGCCTCCCTCCCCCTCTCCCTGTGGAAACCTCCCCGTATAATTGATCTTTTCAGGAAAAGAGAATAACAGACTCGGGGTCCCATCCTCGGGCAGCTGGAGTCAATGGGAATTTGGCTAATGACTCTCCCGGGAGCGGAGCGAGCCTTCGATTTCCAATAGGGAAGCAGCTCAGGACTCAGGAGAAGGTTTAATACAGTGCCTGGACTGCAGCGGCTGATGAAGAGGATGAAAGCTGCTCTCAGGCAGCAGGCACGGCTCTGTACCGCACCAGCGCTGGCCACCAGCACCTGCTGGGACCCTGCAGAGCTTCTCTGACCCAGGGTAGGAGATCATCGAGGAGCCCAGGGCAGCGGGGTGCTGAGCACAACGACAACCCAAGCAGTTCAAGCCCTCAGAGAATTCATATTTAGAAACAAACTCAACTTCCTTCATTTCCTTTCCAAAGGACACTTATTTATAGCACACACCCCACCCCACACACCTCACACACCTCACGCAAGAAATGTGANTCCAACCTAAATTATTCTATGACATTTCTCATGTTCTTCACCAATATTCTCTACAGAAAATTCAAAGCCTTACCAGGAGCTGTGCAGGCTTCCCCGTGGCCACAAGCTCTCCTATCATGGGTGATGCCCAGCTGCTGCCCATGGAGCAGACCCACCAGCACTGCCAGCTCTGGAGACCCGTGGCTCCCATGCCGTAACACCTCCTCCGCAGGAGACGCTCCCTTGACGTGATGGTTCCTCTCATGGCACAAACTCTCTCCCAGGTTGAAAAACAGATGATTCCACTGACATTTCTAGTGGCGACTTGGAGAGTAAAATGCCATCTCCTCTGTGCCAGGAGATGCAGAAATGGAGCCCACATTTTCTGAGGAAACCCATACAGACGTTATTTCGATCGATGCGCAGACACCTCAGTGTTGGCACAGCCAGATTTTGCTGCTTCTTACCATGACAAAGGCATCGGGTTCCTGTGAATAAATCTGTAACTAGACCACACACGATTATTAGGCTTAATACCAATTGTCCCTCATTAATGTTTCAGAGGAGCCATTAGCATTTTGAGGCAAACAAGGTGTACTTAGTTAGCGGGACACGACCCAGCTGTCACTAAATTATACCTATGATTAATGATCTTCCGAGGCGGGGAGCTTAAAGCCTGGGCAACGGAGAACAGGGGGTGAGGGAGGGGAGGTCACAGCCGGCAGTGGGATGGCCACAGGGGCACATCTCAGCTGGACCCGCGGGGCAGGAACACAACCCAGACAGCTCGCGGGAGATAAACAACAAGGGGCCTGAAGATATTTCCTTACAGCAAAGTACAGGGGGATGGGACAGCCCAGTGCTGCTCCTCCCACGCTGACCACTGCTGAGAGCGCAGCCCTGACAGCACCAAGGGCACCTTGGCCTCCAGGACACCTTTGGCCATGCTGCTCTGTCTCCTCCAGGCACCACTGAACTGGTGTTGGCACTGTGGTAGAATCAGAGAACACTTTGGATCAGAAGGGACCTCTCAAGCTCATCCAGTCCAACCCTGTCCCTGCAGGGAGCAGGGCCATCTGCAACTAGAGCAGGTTGCTCAGAGCCCCCAACAACCTCCCCTGCAATGGGGACAGGGATGGGGCAGCCACCACCTCTCGGGGCACCCTGGGCCAGGCTCTCCCCCCCCTCAGCACCAACAAGTTCTCCCTTCTCTCCACTCTCAATCTCCCTCTGGCAGTTCCACCCCATCCCCCTTGTCCTGTCCCCACAGGCCCTGCTTCAAAGTCTGTCCCCATCTTTTTTACCGTCCCTCTTTGAGGCCTGAGAGGTGTTGAGGCCTTTAGGCCTCCTTGGAGCCTTCTCTTCTCCAGGCTGAACCCCCCCAGCTCTCCCAGCCTGGCCTCCCAGCAGAGGGGTTCCAGCTCTCCCAGCATTGCTGGGNGGGCCGAAGGAGGAGAACAGGGGGTTTGCAACAGAAAAACACAAGAAAGTCTCAGAACAAATGAGACTGTAAGTGGCGGAAGATTATCTGTACTCACCAGAACACTGCACGGGTCTTCCTCAACTTTTTCATAAGTGTTGAACAGAGGGAAAACTAGACCAAAGAATCACAGAATTCTTTTGGTTGGAAAAGACCTTTAAGGTCATCGAGTCCACCCATTCCCCAGCGCTGCCAGGGCACCACTGCCCCGTGTCCCTCAGCACCACATCTCCACGGCTTGGAAACCCCTCCAGGGATCAGGGGGACTCCACCCCTGCCCTGGGCAGCCTGGGCCAGGGCTTGACAACTCTTTCAGAGACGAAAAACAGCTCAAAAGAGAAAAAACCAAGGGAGTCATGGCAGAGATTAGCTGGGAGAAGGGGCAGGGGACAGCGATGGTGGGGATGGCAGGGTGCAGGGGAGCTCCGTGCAGTGCCCGCTGCTCCAGCCTGGCTGTCCAAGTGACAAAGCTGACGGATAATCTGATAATTTGTCCATCATGTGTAAGCGGGAGCTCACCAGGATAAGACAGTGTTGCTGTGTGTTCACAGGGACGTGGCTCTGTCAAACTCTCCTGCTCTTGCCGGGGATGACACGGATAAGGGAGGGGAAAGACGCAGCTTTGGTGAGCAGCCCGCAGTCCTGCAGCGTTTCTCTGGCAGGAACCCTGATACAAGCGATAAGAGGCAGCAGACAGGGACAGAGTGACAGCTGCGATACCATCGCGGCAGCATCCGCAGAGAGATGTCCCTCTGGAGCCGGGAGCTTTCTCCAAGAGTAACTTCTAGCTTGCAGCTGAGCAAGACGCACAGATTTAGCCTAATGATGTGCCAAAAATCTAAACTGAGAAAAAGCACCGATCTGCAATTAAATGCAGGGCTTGGTTTATGCCCTTTGTTTCCCGGTTGAGTTCCCGGTTATGTCCCAGATTTCCAGGTGCAGCCCAGCCCTGCCCTGCCCTGGCTTTGAAGGGAGAGTTGCAGTTCCCAGCACCATCCATCCAAGCATGGTGCAATGAGCTCAGGGTCGCTCTCGCTGCCATTGAAGTGAGGGGAAAACCTGCCGGTGACTTTGGTGGATCAAACCCCTCATAACTAATTTATACCTAATTCCATTATTAATATCTGAGCTCCCCCCTGTCACATCCTAAATGGCAGCGGCTGTTTGAAGGGGTACTGGTGGGACTGGGGGGTGATGGGTTTGCTTTGGGCACCACTTCACGTGGGTTTGTTTAAAATCTGACCTCACCATGTTTCATTTCCCTTCTGAGGACAACTGCCCGTCTCTGCCACTAAACCACGGTGCTCTGCTCATGAACGCACCCAAAACCAGCAAGCAAGTTCCCAGAGCTTGTGCTTCCAGGAGGAGTTATAGTTCTAAGCTGTCTCAGGAAGTCGGAGGAGCCATGTGCACTGGTGGAGGGGTGGGGATAGGGAAGCTGGGCAGCCCCTGTGCTGCGGTGGTGGCACCCTCGGGGTTTTTCCCGTCTCCCCAGACCCAGCATCGCAGGGGAGGAAGCGAGAGAGGCAAGGCTGGAAAAGGCAGAAGTGAACTTCATGTGACTCAAACCACGGTTCCAGCTGGAGATGACTCACCTCCCGCCCAGATGCCTGTGACATTCGCAGCCCAGCACAGAAGGGTTGCTACACGAAATGCCAGGAGGCAGCACAGCCCTGGCTCCTTCCTAGCAGAGGAACAGGTCCCAGGCATGACACAGCACGGCGGAGATGTCCAGCTCAGCTCTGGCTGTCCTTCAGGAGCCTCAGACCTCCACACAGACACCGAGCACCACCTCAAACCCTCCTGTGGTACCCCCATCACAGAGGTACATATGCCCGGAGTTGCCCGTCTGAAAATCATGAGGGGCGTTACCCAGGAGGAGGTGACCCTAGGATAGGGCTCCTCATTAGCCTTGTTTCCTCTCATCCTTCTTGTACAACACGTCCTGTAAAACATCTTGTCTCGAGCAGAGCCAAGACCGAGCGTGGCAACACCTCAGACACAACTCGTATCTATTATTTAAAACCGTCCTGCTCACAGAATCAATTAACATCTCCTTTCAACCCCGTTGCAGCAGATCCAGTCAGAGAAGTGGCGCTTTGACTGATGACCATGGACATTTTCCTACAGCGGCGTAACTTGGGGAGCACAGGTTCTCGTTTGCTGGTTGCTTAATCCAGCTCTACCTGGCAGGCACCCAGAGAAGTGAAGGGCTCAAGTGGTGGGCACTGTGAGGAGGACACTCAGGGTCACAGTAGGAAAAACTTGTTTGGGGGGAGGGTGTTGGAGCCTGGCCCAGGCTGCCCAGAGAGGTTGTGGAGTCTCCTTGTGTGCAGAGATTCCAAGCGCGCCTGGACACTGCGATGCTGGGCCCCCTGCTCGGGGGGACCCTGCTGGAGCAGGAGGGTGGCACCAGAGCAGCTCCAGAGGGCCCTGCCAACCCCACCCTGCTGGGATTCTGGAGCTCTGGGATTCTCTAGTGATGCACACGCCAAAACACTGGACAAAGTTCACTGGCCATCCTGGTCTGCAAAGGCATCACTTGCGGGACGTGTCCACGGAACACTGGGCAGCGGCAAGGCACAAGTCATCTCCTCCAGAGGGGAAACGACCCACAATAAGTCACAAGAGACAGAATGAGATATGAAGGTCACTCACTTATGCACGGGAATAAATTATATTGAACCATCAATGAAGTTTCTTCAGCCAGTCATAAAGCAGAACACCGCTAAGTCATTTACTCGCTGACGACAGTTATAAAACGCTCGCGCTCTAACAAATCAAAGGGTGTCGCGCCACCCACACCCCGAGTCGTGTCTGCTGGGGATGGACCAGGAAGCTCCTGACCCACACCCTCCTGTTCTGCCCCGTACCTGTGAACACCCCGGCCCTCCAACCTCTCCCTGGTGTGGAGTCCTCTCACTTCGCTTCTGTGCAACACACGCCAGCTGTTGAAAAATCATCCTAAGAATAAGAATTACCAGTTCCTGACAAGTCACTGACTGTTTCTGACACGCGAGCCTGAGAAGTGATTGCTTATCCACAAGGCCGATGAGATTCTGTCACATCTTTGGCACCCTCATCACCTCTTCTTGCTCAAGACATGGAAGATGCTGTCAGGGAGAAACATCTGGAGACTGCACTGCCAGGGACAAACATCTGGTGGCCGTGTAGCCAGGGAGGAACACCTGGTGCCCACACTGAAAGCAGGAACATCTGGTGACCATGCTGCCAGGGAGGAACATCTGGTGACTGTGCTGCCAGGCTCCACATCCCAGGCAAACGGGGTAAAGCTCAGCTCCGCTCTCCAGTCTGACACTCCCTCCAAAGCCTGCAGCCCAGCCTGCACCTCAAACAAGGCAGAAGTTCTTCAGCGATGTCTTTCTCCTGACAAGCGCAGAGAAATTTAATTTCCACAAGACACTTTCTTCCCTAATAAAGTTTAGAATAATAAAGTAACGAACCTGCTTTGGCAGGAGGGTTGGGCGAGATGATCTCCAGAGGTCCCTTCCAGCCCCTACCATTGTGTGCGATTCTGTGCCAGCTCAGGTGCCACGTTTTTCTTCCAGAAAACTGGGCACCCCCCACATGCCTGCTAAAAATAATAACTACTGAGGCAGCGGGTTGGTAGGAGAGAGACACAGACCAAGGTCTGCTTTAGGATGCGTACGGTCACCATCCAGGAGGAAGCAGCACGTTCTTAAGCAGAAGGTGATGCAAAGCAAAGCCAACAAGTGTTCAAATAACAGGGCAGAGACAGCAGCGAGGTTACGCGGCTGAGAGGGTGGAAGCGGTCTCCAGAGGATAATAGGTTTTAAATTGGAGGCCTCTGCTTAAAACCCGCAGGAAATAAGGGGGGGTCAAAAAGGCAAAAATTGCACAACCGTTATATTACTTTAGAAGACAATCTAATTCCTCCCGCAGAAATTGCTGCGGTTCTTATTTTGGAAGATGCCTTTGACAAAAGATGTCATAATTCAGGTCCATTGCTGAATGAAAGAGCGGCCAAGAACACGGAGCTTTATTCAGCTGAGGCGTTTCCGTGAGCGCACCGTGGAGCTCTGGCATTTCACAACAAGGGTTTGGCCTAAGCTGGGGGAGCTGAGCTGGGAAACACAGACTGTGGTGGGAGAGATCCGCTCCAGGCTGCTTCTGAGCAGGGCCTGGTGGGACAGGACAAGGGGGGGGTGGGTTTAAACTAAAACGGGGTGATTTAGATTAGAGAGAAGCGAGGAATTGTTGGTGCTGAGGGTGGGGAGAGCCTGGCCCAGGTTGCCCCGAGAGGTGGTGGCTGCCCCATCCCTGTCCCCATTGCAGGGGAGGTTGTTGGGGGCTCTGAGCAGCCTGCTCTAGTTGCAGATGGCCCTGCTCCCTGCAGGGGGGTTGCACCAGGTGACCTTGAAAGGTCCCTTCAACCCAAACCATTCTATGATCCTATGATTTATCCTACATGGATAATCCTACATGGATTTACCCTAGCATGGGCAGGGTGGGTGCCTGCTGGCAGCACCAGCCCCGGGGCAGCAGAAGTCCTGCCACCAGGCCCATGCCCAAACACTGCAAATCCTGCTGACAGAAAGTTCTAACCCACACGATGGAAAAACAAAGCATCTCCTTCCTTTCACTTGCCCTCTGCCCACCCGGCTCTACTTGGGCTGGGTTTTCCTGCTCGGTTTGTCACAGCGCACTGGAAAGATCATATTTGTCATGGAAAGAGGAAGGTCTGCGAGGGCCTCTCTCTCCGCAGACGCGCTGCAAGCGAGCGGGCGGCAGCAGCACAACCTTGAGAATGCTTCTGTTTTCTCCCACTGCCGTGGCCATGGGAGTTAGAGACGGGGTGTGGGTGGGGAAAGTCCTCTGGTCAGGTGGTGGGGACGGTGCGGTCTGGCCAGGGAGCAGCGGGACTCACACAGGGGCTCGACCATCACGTGGTGTTGGCTGCAGGGATGTGCAACTCATGACTTCTTATCACCCCCATGTAGCAACCCAACCCAATCCAACCCAACCCAACTCAACCGCAACCCCAATCCAACCCAATCCAATTCAACCTGACCCAACTCAATCCAATCCAACCTGACCCAATCCAACCCAGCCCAGTCCAATCCAACCCCAACAAAACACAACACAACCCCAATCCCAGTGTCAACTCAACTCTAATCCCAATGTCAACTCAACCCCAACCCCAACCCCTGCCATTCCTCCACACAACAGCCCATCACAACACGGTCTATATTTTAGCCTGGCTTTTTAGCCCCCAGAAATACCGGGGATGCTACAAATTCAATGCAATTCTCCTACACGCATTTTAGAAGTTTTCTCTTTTTCTGCAACGTGTAACGTTCGCTCTCTTGCTCAGAATATCTAATCCTACAAGTTTGTTGTTCGGGTTTGTTTTAAAGAAGCTGTACTCTCTACATCTTCCCCTGTACTAGGGCAGTATCATCTGACAGGACACTCCAGTTTTCACCAGGGCACGTTCAGGCCTCGTCTGAAGCTGATGTCTGGTGTTACTGTTCTCTCTTCCCGGGTATCAAAGGAGCAGGGCAGATTCTCACAAGAGATCAGTTTTTTACCCACCTCTCAGCACAAAGACGCGCCCGCCACGGCAGCAAGGTTCAGCTCCGCTGCGCCCAAGTGTTTGTCCATCCTCTGCAATAAAATAAAACCTCAGTAATGCAAATTTTCTGTGCTCCGAGAAGTCCTCGCTTACACTCGAAATCTTATTTTGTATTTCCTTTTTTTTTTTTTTTCAGTAGCTCGTTAATTTGTGAGCTTAGCAGGAGCATGCCCTGTGTCACGCGGCTCAATTGCAGCCCATAAATATTTAACGCCGCCGGAAAACAATAATTTTCTAACTCAAAAAAACAGCCTTACAGAAATTAAACAATTGCTAAGTGACCACGGCGCTTTCTCGCGAATTCCATCTACTTTAATAAACCGAGACGAGCCGAGATAGCCAATTACAATGCACTAAAACCGACCGTCAGCTGACTGGGAAAGGCCATTATATTTTCAGCTTCCGTGTAGTTCAATGAAAATTAGAGTTAAATGTGTATTTTGAATGCAATAGGTTATTACTCTGAAGTTAATCGTACCATTGTGGGTCGCTACGTGGAAGTTTAAAGGGACCTCGACAGAGAGGAATGAGCGAGGTCGGCCCTCGGTGTTGCCCCCGGCCGCGGGGGACGGCGCCGGGCTGGACGCGCCCACCCCAGGTCTCCTCAAACCGTGTCACTTGTGGAATTTGCACTTGACTTTCGCAAACATTAAATGTTCTTGTCGCCGAGAACTAATTAAGAAATCTGGACCACTATTGCTGAGCTAATTCTGTTCAGGTTGACTGGATGTTCAAATCTGACTCTGGATGCTCATCTAATGTACACTGTGACCAACTATTTCGGTTGGATTAAGGTAATTACCCAGCTCAACACTTTCCTGATACATTTTACAGTAATGGAATCGGAAGCTTTTATTCGCTTCTCCGTCCTCCCTTCAGAGGGTTGGGAGGGCAAAGCCGTGCTCGAGGACAGAAGAGCCAAAGCCTGGCTAAGCCCAGCCCGCAGGACAGCTCGGCTCAGCTTCGGCTCCCCAGCTCAGGTGGCAGCAAATCAAGGATTTATTGTACCCATGACAAGTGGTGTCCCTCAGGGCTCCGTACTGGGACCGGCGCTGTTTAATATGGGAGATGACAATGTGGAATTGAAGCACCCCCAGCAAGTTTGTTAACACCGAGCTCTGCGGTGCCCCTCGATGAGCAGGTACAGATGGGGCAAGAGAGGCAAACTCCCTTCAAATGCCGTGCTGGCCCCAGCAACACACAGAATTCCAGTGTAGTAGGGGTTGGCAGGGCCCTCTGGAGCTGCTCTGGTGCCACCCCCCTGCTCCAGCAGGGTCACCCCGAGCAGGGGGCCCAGCATCGCAGTGTCCAGGCGCGCTTGGAATCTCTGCACACAAGGAGACTCCACAACCTCTCTGGGCAGCCTGGGCCAGGCTCCAACACCCTCCCCCCAAACAAGTTGCTCCTCCTGCTCAGCAAGGCTTTTAGTTGTTTATTACAACCCAAACCTCCAAGAGAGACCGAAGCACTGCCACCCTTTGGGAGATGATGGAGAGCCACCTCAAGACCACCTGCCCTGAGGGAGACTGTCTCCAGACCCGGCTTGGTGGGTACGGCAGCAACCAGAGGGTTCATGTGTTGGACTACGAGCAGCCGGTGGCTTTCCTTACTTCCATCAGAGCTCCCCAGACCTCACCTGCTCTGGCCTTGCCCCTGGAACAGCTCATCCCATGTCACACCCAACCTCGTAGAACCTCCCCAGCATGGGAGGGCGACAGAAGACCCAAGGAAGACCAACCATATCATCGCAGCTTTATCACTAATTGTTATGCTCCCGGGTAGACCTCAACGGGAGCTAGAAAAGCATAGGACGGGGAACGTGGCGGTGAAGATCGCTCAAGAAAGGAAAGCCACCAGAAGGAACAACCCACATGCAAACGAAGCCGCTAACGTTGAAATGCAACAGTTGTCTCTTGGGAAGCAGAGACCTTTGGTCTGCTGAAGAGAGATAGAGAGGCAGCTGCGAGACCTTTCCACGCCCCATGGCCAACACGCTTGATCAGACGAGCTTGGCCTTCACTCCCCTCCAGACCTCGCCCGCCCTGTTAAGCCACTAACAAGGGCCATTTATGATGGTTCTTTCTGGGATGCCGTTGCCTCTATCTTGGGAAATTGGATCGAGCTCATTCCTCACACGCTACAAATTGGGCAATAACTTCCAGCCACTGCCCACGGCCTGGGCTCGAGTCAGCCAGCTAGAACGGAAAGGTCCTCGCGAGCCCATTACCAGCCCCCTGAAATATCCGCTCGCTAAGCAGACTTAGCACATGAGACACGGGGGTGCCAACACTGGTTAGGTGCCGGCGCTGTTTCCCCGATCGGTTCCAGCCGTGACCCAAGACGTGGTGTGCAGCAACGCGGATGAGGCAGCCACCACCTCTCAGGGCAACCTGGGCCAGGCTCTCCCCCCCCTCAGCACCAACAATTTCTCCCTTCTCTCCACTCTCAATCTCCCTCTGGCAGTTCCAACCCATCCCCTTTGTCCTGTCCCCACAGGCCCCGCTCCAAAGTCTGTCCCCAGCTTTCTGACAGGGTGCCAGCGGCTTCTGGGCTGCGATGACATCCCCCTCAAATCTAATTTTAAGAGGATTTATTACAAAATGCAGACCAGGACGGATTCCAAAAGTCGTCCAACCACCCATGAGAGAACCAGAGCCCTCGATCGCCGCAGCCTGAGGGGATGATCAGTAACGAGTGAGAACCGGGCCGGGTGGACCCTGTTACTTCGTCCTCACGCAGCCATTACCAAGAGGAGCGACATCGTATGAATTCATCTCTATTTTTTCCAATTTGTTTTTCTTTCTGTCATTCTGCGGCCAGAGGGAGGGTGCAACTACAATCCAGCCCTTTAGCAGAATTTCCTTCAGTGATTAAAACAACTGCGTGGAATTAGAGCCACCTGGACAGTATTTTTTCTCTGGAGTGGCAGGAAATCATCGCTCCTGGGATGCTCCTTACCCGAAGAGAGCGACCTCCACCAAACGCAGCCAAAAGTTTCACGATTTTCCTCTTCACGCTCATTGGAGGCACCCAGTTGTTGAATCTGAAGACGGGCGCCTTCCGAATCAAGCCGCACAGTTTACGGCGAGAGGCTGCAGGAAATAATTAGGTCGCAAGTTCTGGAGGCTTTAATACGGTTGAAATTATAGAAGCCTCCCTGAGTTCCCTGTATGGTCCCATTAAATGCGGGAGGCGTTGATGTCGCTGCCTGTCAGGAAGCAAAATGAAAAATAGTTTTAATAGCTGCTCTTTGACCTGTTTTATATTTTATGTCAATTATAACAGCACACAACCATGCATAATTATGAAGCATAGATGCATTAAAATGTACACATAATTTGTGTTCTTATGGCAACCGTTGCATCGGGGGCTGGCAAACAAACGGGTGGCTTCCCATTGTTGAGCCGTCGCGGTATCAAAAGACGCAGGTTTTGAGCCTGCGCTTGCTCGGCGTGATCTGAAGCAGATACTCGAGGGGCGAGCAGGCACCGGGCTGTAGGTGAGCATCGCCCAGCGGCTCCGGGCCCCGGCCACGGGAGCAGCAGCGCCGCAACTGCTGGATGAACGCAGCCCGGGGAATTCTCGGATGATCTGTTTCGTCCACGGTAGGAGCGATTCGCGGAGGATCCTGCCCAGCAGGAGCAGTCGCCTCTCTGCTGTGAAGCCTCCTCCTCGGATACTGGGTTCATGCCCATAACGTGGTGAAGCCACGCGCCTGGGTCTGGCCAGGCAGGACGCTGATGTCCTGCTGGTGCCAGGCCAGTGGTGAGGCAGATGTTTCTGTGCCCTTACCGGTGTGTTTTGTGTTCCTCTGCTCTCCAGCCGGGCTCCCTGCAAACCCAGAGTGCAGGAGGCTCCTGAGAGCCCGGCCCAGGCTGCCCAGGGAAGCTGTGGCTGCTCCATCCCTGGCAGTGTCCAAGGCCAGGCTGGACGGGGCTCTGAGCAACCTGCTCTAGTGGGAGGTGTCCCTGCCCATGGCAGGGGGTTGGAACTGTGGATGATCTTTAAGGTCCCTTCCAACCCAAACCAT
>WEIS01071876.1:0-12402 GCA_013389965.1 Todus mexicanus | reverse complement strand
TGTTTTATGGGCAAGGTCTTACTGACGTCTTTTTGCATCTCACCCTATTTTTCTAACTTTTGTCATACTGTACAGAGTTTTAATTTTACCTTTGCTTCTTCCTCTAACACCACTGGTAGCCGAAGTGTATTTATACAGCAAGATCCTGCATGCCGTGTGTGTTTTGCAGTACTCCAACTCTAAAATGAAGACAATAACTAGTGTCGTTAACAGCTGTGAGTAATCCACCCCCTTCTTTTGGCAACAGGAAAGTATTTCAATGAATAAAATTGTAAAAACCTGCCATGTTTTTAAATCATTTTGGATTGGATATTTCTGACCATTTTCAGTGGTGGTTAGATTTGTATTTATGTTGTGTATTATCTGGGTTGGGAATTATTCGGATCCAGTCAATTAGGAGGCCTAATTTAAGGTCTCTTAAAGTAGATCTTTAAAATAAATTCATTATCTTGTAAAGATCTTTAAAATAATTTATTGACTTCCCAGTGACTCTTTGAGGCAACAGAAGTATTTCTACAGCTCAGGGTTTTCTAGTTTGTAGGGTTTACATTAGCCAGCATTTTCAGCTGAATAAAAGTCCAGAGTCAAATGTTTATATGCACCCCTAAGGAATTTCACGTGCCTTTATGTTACTTTTAGATAACCCCCCCCCTTGTTAACTGGAAAGAAGGAGGAAGTTTAGTCTTTGGTGAATTGATATAGTTGTTTCTAGTCTGATTTATTTCATCTGTTCTGTAAGGAGTGTTTTGTTCTCATGCCAATTTTAAACTCACAATTTACAACCTATGCTCTTAGATACAATCCTCATAAATATTTATACTAATATAGTGTCAGCTGTAAAAATATTTATCTGTTACTTACTGCAATAAGGAACCTGAGTTCTACTTCTCCAGTATTTTATCTAAATGGATTTTCTCTCAAATTCCCCATTATCTTATTTGTTTGGAAAACACTGATTTAGCAAGGACTCCATAAACATCTGTAAATTAAAAGTATAATTACTTAAGATCTTAGTAGTGCAGGAAAGTGTGACTGTATCAGAATTGAGTATTTTGGGATCACATTATGTAAACCCAGTTCTACAATTTTACTAATTTTAAAACAGAATTCTGCAAATATAGAAAGCCTGTTTCCTCTTTGTTTATTCAGCTGGTCAGTGGAGGAGTTGAGATTCCCTTGGTGTCTAGTTGGAAAATTGAATTCCTTCCCTTAGACTGCCATGGAGTTTAGTAATTTCTATCATAAAGTCTCTAGATTAAGGGCTCTACTTTTAATCTTCCACCACGTGCCATCTCTTCCTGGAAATAAGATGGATATAACTCACAGTTCAGAAAGGATCAGCCTTTCTCATCACTAGTTGATTTACTTAGGTGAGACCTGAAATGTTCTTGAACCCACTAAGGGAGAACAGTTAAATTGCTTTAAATGTGAATTCCAGCCTTAGAGTACTGGGCTTTGTGAAGTTTTCGAAGACAGACAGGGCTTAAAATGAATGAGAACTGAGTGTTGAAAATATTTCATTTAAACAGTGTATAAGAGAGAGATTGTATTTGTTCTTCCTTTTCTACCTGGATCTTTAGCCATCTCCTCTAACATTTGAACTTTCCTTCAGCTGCCTATGCTGCCAGGGCCTAAATCTGCCCTTTACCCTTCTGCCTATTTTAGTGAGAACTGTAAGAAATTAAAGTTTCAAGACCTCTGCCTCTGTCAAGTACAGCTGAAACTGGGCAGCGTGTAACAAGGTGCAGGGCAGAGGTGATGCTGTGGAGCTGCTGGAGCCTTGTTGCCTTTAAACCGGTCTGAAAAAGCAGAAAAGTTTGAATAAATGAGTTGGTGTTGTAAAAGCCATGTGCCTTTCAACCTTGTAAAGCTGGAGAATAGGCATCTAGCCACAGTGGCACTGAGATCTGACCTCTGAAGTACTTTCACAATAGAAGAAGGCATGAGCTTAACTTTGTTTGGAGAAAAATCCCCATGACTTCCCAATTGGTTGATGTTGAACAAAGCTTTGGCATGTGCTCGCGGTTGTAACACCAATTTGCATCCCATGCTGCAGTGCAGGGTAACGAGGAGTTGTTAATAAGCTGCACAGAAATTTTTGGTTTCCCATTTCTCATCTTTTTTGCTTCCCTGATACTCTGGCAGTGAGGTTAAACAGGGCTTTCAGTGGGTTAAGTTGACTTTTATACAATTAAGTCATATGCCTCTTTAATTAATCTTGTAGAGTCATTGGGTAATGCTTTATGACAGTCTTATCAGTCTTATGCCACAGTCGATCCTGTGGATATGTTGAGGAGGACTGGCTCAGTGTGACAAATTTTGAGGTACAGTGGTTTGGCCAAATTGTAGAGTGATTACCACGTAGTCTCACATGACTTCCATCCATATGCTTCGCTTGCCGCTGCCCAGGATTTCGGTGGTTGTGAGCTGCTGGCAGGCTGACTCGCTTTCACTGCCAGACTGTCTTGAGGGGTGTTGGGTTTTTCTCCTTCCATTTGGCAAGTTAATTTTCTGATCCTTTCCAGATAGCCTTTGCTTGTTTCCCAGATCTTATATCTGCGCAAGTGAGGAACCACATCGCGAGCTATTTCCTATCAGTTTCCAATTTTTGTTATCATATCTTACACTCCGTGCATGCATTTGGCATCACATGAGTGACAGAGCAATAGGTAAAGAAACATTCAGGGTGGTTTGGGATTGCTTAGGAAATAGTCTGACTCTGTTCTTTTTCCCTTCTGCCCCAAGAACAATATCTAATCTCCGTTTCATAGCTGGTACCCATCATCACTTTTTGGGTCTTTATACCATGCTCTTCTCTACCTTGCATACTAAATATGTTCAGAAAACTGCATGAAGCCATACTATAGTATGTCAATAAACTCTGTTTTAGTGACAGTCCAACTTCCACGTCCCCCAACATCCTTAACAACAGTTGATGTTCAGATGAATTAAACTTGAAGCACGTAATGAGGGGTCATTTGCTGTCCGGTTTTGCAGGGCTACACTGGTAGGAAAGGCAAAGTGATTCCATGGATTTCCACCCCCTGCCTTTGAAGTACCTTTGGTGCTGTGCTGGGTGAGCAGCAGCAGTGGGCCATGTTGCAGCCTCAACGCTGAAGTTCAGATTGCTTGTTAGAAGAGTTTCACATAAAGAGCCCATTTGCCTCATGTATTATTCATTTCGAGCGTGTTCTCTAGACATAATTCTGTAGCTGAGGCAGATTTTTTTTCACCAAGAAACTTTGAAAACAAGATCAACTTGATTTAATGAAGTAATAGATGCAGAGTCAACGTGCATACAAACGTGGCCAGATTTCCCAATGTACATCTCCTCTTAAAATCTCCATTTTCCAGAAAACAGAACAGTGGCTACTGCAGATGAAAGAAACATAAAATGATTAAAACCAGTTGACAGCAGCAGTGGTGTGAAATCATTGCCCTGCAATGTCTTACAGTTTTCTACAGAAAAATATCTTGCAAGGCTGGATCTTATATCCCAGTTCCCATTTAGTTGAAACCAGCAATAAAAATATTTTATGAATGCCGGCCTGTTAAGAATTTGTGGGGGAAGTTACGGTGCAAGCCCTTCTATCCCCAGCTTATTTTTATCACTCCGTGCGTAGCAGTGGTGCTGCCTTGAGAACAATGAGTGTCTTTTATTTGGAGGATACTGCAAAGCTTTGAGCCAAATGTCAGAATTCTCATTTCGTCTTAGAAACCAGGAAGCAATTGTTGTCATGATCTAAGCAAACGCCATAAAATAAGTTGCAGGGTTCAACATTAAGTTCCTCGTGTGCTTCTTTCACGTTTTGTTTTGTTTTGCCAAGGACCTGGAAGCACAGTGGGCTTGTACATCCCACCTGTGGTCTGGTAACTTAGAGCAAGCTAAACCACTAACATTAGTTGTTTGCTAATAACAGTACAAAAATAAGTATGTTTTCCATTTTGATGTCCTGACAAGAAACGAATAGGAAGAGCGGTGAGAGTTACCTTACTGTGAAATAATTCCGGTGTTGAGATTCACATGTTCTCCTAGTTGTTGAAAAGTGCTCCCACCTGTGGGAAAAGCTCAAATACTGTGTATTTGGTGCTTTCATGGTCTTAGGTTTGTGAAAGGGAAGGAAACGTGGGTGGCATGTTGGCTGCGTTCACACTCGCAGTACAATTAAAGGTCTGTGCAAAACCAGGGCTCTGAAAATTACCTTGGAATTAGAGTCTAATATTGCTTGGAAAATGATTTTCAAACTGGTTTTCTTTAAATGTAGCCTTGCTAAGAGCAGTGGAGTTGCACTGGAAGGTTCTAGACATGTCTCTGCCATGGGAAGTTGAAGCTTAGGCGAACAGCAGCAGTCCCCCAGAGATGCCATAGTGTCATCCTGCCTGCCACTCTGCTCTCTGTCTCTTCCTTCACCTTCTCATAGCTCATACGTACGTTCGTCTTCCACAAAATCCAGAAGACCATAATTAATACAGATGTTTCTCTCACCAACTGCCCTTTCCCCCACCCTTCATACTTTCTACAGAGAGCTTTCCTACCCAGGTTTCCCACTGCCAGCTTGATTGTGGCAGCAATCTCTGTTATTTTTGTAGTCTGAAGAAAAGGAGGCTCAGGGGACACCTTTTCGTGCTTGACAGCGCCCTGAAAGAAGATTGGAGCCAGGTGGGGTCAGTCTGTGCTCCCAAGGAACAAGCAATAGGACCAAGAGCAAATGGGCTCAAGTTGTGCCAGGGCACTATTAGGTTGGACATGAGGAAGAACTTCTCCACTGAAAGACTTGTCAAGGCCTGTCCCAGGCTGCCCAGGGCAGTGGTGGAGTCCCCGTCCCTGGAGGGGTTTCAAAGCTGAGGGCTGAGGGACATGGTTTAGCGGTGACCTGGCAGTGCTGGGCTAATGGTTGGACTTATTAATGATCTGAGAGGTCTCTTTCAACCAGAACAATTCTATCATTCTATGATCCAACACCCTTCTGCATTTGTCCTTGGCACAGCAGGAAAACGATACTGATGGGACTTTGAGCAACCTGGTTTAGTGGGGAGTGTCCCTGCCCACGACAGGGGGATTGGAACTAGATGGTTATTAAAGTCGCTTCCTACCCAAACTGGTCTATGATTCTATGAACATNGTGTCATGGTCCTTCATCCCATCTAAAATACGGTGTCTTTTTTAACTGGGATTTTTCACTTGTTCTGTTAGTTTTCTGGTTGTGTTTTGTGTGGGGTTTTTTTTCCAATTCCTAATTTATTCATCTGTAAAGGCTTACAGCTCGCAAGGAGAGGGAGGGGAGAATTTGGGCACTTTCCCACGGGAAAGTAAATAGAGTTTCCCCAAAAGATTTTTTTAAATTATATTTTTTTTCCAAACCCAGTTATTTTCTTAATCATTATTTACATACTTAACACTTAACGTAAGTCAGAGTTTAATCAGTATTTCTGCAATGTGTTACATGGGGTTAAATGTAGATTTTAATGTAGGCTTTGCAATGTTTAAGAAGGTTATGGTTTTTCCTACTGAATCAAGTTAATGCGGAGTTATAACTGAAATATGCCTGCTTCACTCGATTAGGATAATTCATTTTTGAGAGAATCACTTCCTTGTTGGATCATTCTTGGAGCCTTGTGGAAAAGGGTGTGTGCACTTCTCAGAACTACACTGCACCTTCTGGAGAGACCAGAGCTGGTCCTTCCTTCTGCAGGCAGTGCCTCCACTTGTGATGCAGGGACTGGGGACTAGATTTGAGGGAAGGCTGAAATGTCGGTCTTGTGGCGAAATAAATTGCTCATATTTCATGTGATGCCAAGTCCTTCCTAAAGACAGCTCTCTGCAGCTTCACATCCCGTTTTCACTTCTCAGTCTATGGTGGAACTGGTTAGTTTTAGAAGTAACACAAATGCATGAAAATTGTAGCATTTAAGCTGTCTGTTGCAATACTGGAGGGAGGGAGTTAACGTTTTCAGCTGGTGTGGGAAAGTTTTGCTTTGCCTGTCGCTGTTCTATGGCTCCATGTTAATGCAGCAGCCTGGCTTCTGTGCAACAAAAGGCTTTTAATTATCGCTATGTTTCTTCCCGTCTATATAGAGAAATTGCTCAGGAAAACATCCGTTGAATTTTTAATTAGGAAGAACCTTCATAGATAGTCCTTACAGAAATAATAAGCTTGTGTAATTCTTGTAGAGGGGTGGAAGGGAAAATTCTTCAAAGATGAGAATTTCCTTTTTGTTTCAAGAAAGTAATTAATTTTTTTTCCCCATGAAGCATTTCTGACTCATTTTTTAACTCTTCCATAGAACCCTTTTATGCTTGTTTAAAAAAATCCCTGACTTTTCTCTGTTTCAGAATTTTGACCCCAAACAGTAGTTTCCAAGATATTTGGACCCTCTATAACTTCCTCACGAGCAATGAGGTATGAAATCTTCTGTAATGCTTTGCCAAATACACTTCAGTTGCATTTTTTTATTTCAAATGGTTATGAGGTTAACTGGTTATTAGCTTCATCTCATCATTGTGTTTCCACTAAGCTGGAAGTTTGAAGATTTGCTCTTATTTATTAGGCGTTGGACATAAAAATACAGTTATGGTTGGCACCTACAAAAGGTTATTCAAATCTCTGCCAGTGTTTGAATCACTCGCGTGACTTTCTGAGCACCCCTTTGTAGTGACTCGCTGTTGAGAGCAAAAAACCAGTTACCAACACAGCCCTAATGCAGTCATTTTAAGAAGAGAAAGAGTACATTGTATTAGATGGTTCTGGGGAGAATATTGGCTGCAGGTTGGAGAAAAAAATGTAAACTGAAATCATGAGCTGTTACAAAGCTTTAACTCATTCGTGCTGAAAGATTTTAAAAGAGGAAAATGAAATGAACGTTTGCAGCAGACCAGAGGTGTTTTTCCAGTTAGCATGTCACGTATTTAATATTTACAGCTCTTTCCTATGCAGGAAAATGTGTTTGGGGTTTGGGCGTGTACATGTATTTATGGAATTAACTTGAGTGAGAACTTACTTAATTTGCTATTGGACTGCAAGAGGGGAGGAAGAATTATTTAAGGTCATAAATTTATGCAGAACTCATTAGAAAATGGAGCTGGAGTGACAGCCATCACTGCCATTATATAAAATCATGATTGTTAATTGGTAATATTTGATTTTATAATATATAGAAGACTTTATGTCCTGTCTTAACTTTTGAGAGCCTGGCAGGTAATAGATGAACCACGTCTGTTATAGCAGATGTGTAATTTTAATTGATATTGTGATAGTGTTATATCTTCTGTGTTTTAGGTGAATAGCAGTATAAAATTCACTGCAGAGGAGCTTTACGAGTGCGTTTCACAGGAGGTATATCGGTAAGCCGGTTACTGACTGCGTCTGATGAGGTTTGAGGCAGCACTTTAGCGTCTACTATATTAACCAAAGTACCCCAAGAGAAATCTTTTGGATAAACAATCACTGTTGTAGGAGGGGCACAGGGAAGATCAGCATTTTTTTAATGACCTACTATTCCAGCTGAGTAGGAGACGATAGAAATTAAATTAGAGATGAGCCATTAGCATCTACACGGTGATTTTCAGCTGTTTGAGGTGCAGTGTTGGTCCCTCTTTCCTCTCCCAGCTCAGGATTTGTGGCTTGGTGGCAGGCAGAGCCCCTGTGTTCACAGTGTTCACTGTGAGGCAGGGCAGAGGGCGGGACTGCATTTTGATGAGTTTAATTATAACCAAAATTCAGTTTTGCTGAGAGGTTTCTTGTAACTGAACTCGTTACTGTGAGAACTTGGCTTAAATCGGCAGAGGAAATAACTCTGCGATTCTCCAGGCAATTCAAGTGGCTGAGCTGTGTCGTGAAACCAGGCCTATCTGCAGCTGCCATGCTGCATCGTGGCTGTTATTGAAGGTGTAAATTAAACCACTGTATGTTACTAATCCATTTGTAAACACAGTTAGAAAAAAAGGAGAAACAAATGTAAGATTCCAAGTACTTGTTTCCATTTTAGGGAGGGGTTTACAGTTCAGTCACAGGAAAATCAATGTTCTGTTCAACAGCTGAGTCAAAGGCCTTGAAAATATTAACCTAAAAATGAGTGTCAGGCATTCCAGTTCTTTATGATAAAGTTTCTGGCTTGTAAGAGGTTTCTTTCTGAATTTGTGTGATTGAGGGCTTATAGATCTCAGCTCTGTGTGGTTTTTAAAATGTCATAATGCTTTTTCTTTTTTGATAAATCTCAAGAGGTAATAATAGACATGTAAATGTTTTATTTGCTATTTCTGTTCCATGGATATGAATTAGCTGTAACTTGCCAGGATGTAAAGCCCAGTTCCACCAGCCTTGTAAGACTCTTGCCAAGTATTTTAATCTGAGCAGGCAAATCGTTCTCAAAAGCTTTTCTTTGCATGGGAATCTCCTAAACCTTCTGTGAATTTGAAAGTGCAGGTTGCTAGGGCAGGGGAGAAAAGCTGTGCAGGGAGGGCGAGATTCAGTCTTTGCATCACTAGAGAAAAGTAGAAGCTTGTCTTAGTCAGTGACTAGCGCTTCTGTAGTTCTCCCATCTTCCAACATTTGTGGCCAGCTCTGTCACTGTTTCTGTAATAACTGCAGGGTACGGACGGGCAGCCTTTGGGACTGTGCTGAGGGTACCAAGAGAAGGGCCAGTTCTTGATGTTTGAAAGATGTCTCTAGGTCCATATTTTATCAGAAGGCCTGAAGACTTGGCCAACTGTCATAAATTCTGTGTGCCGTTGTAGATTTCATGGCCAAAACAAGCATTCTTACCAGAACTTCGATTTTTCTGGATGACCAGTACAGCGTGAGGGTGACATTTCTGCTACATGTAACTTAGGTCCTATGTGCACTTGCAGCCCAGAAGCCAATGACACCCTGGGCTGCATCCCCAGCAGCGTGGGCAGTAGGTCGAGGGAGGGGACCCTGCCCGCTGTAATAAACTTGATAAAAATGGGTCTGGATTTCCAGAGACACTGAATATTCACTGCTTTTGACAGGGTTCCAGTGTGGTATTAGAAGAAAATTATTATATATAAAGGAGTGGTATTGGAAGCCATTTGAACTTTGTTTTAAAGGAATATATGGAAACGTTCTTGTCTATAAAACGGGTGCATTGTGACTTCCTTTGCCCTCACTTTTGTGTCTTCCCTCCTCCAGGGAGCGTCTGGAGGTTGGCTGCTGCCAGCTGGCCCAGCTGGAGCACACTGTGAAGCAGTGTCACGCATCGGTTCATGCGGAGGCCAANGAGAAATGGATTGATGTGCATTTTTTTGAAAGAGCCTCCCCGCCTCCCCACAGGTGTGTTCATCCTGGTTCTCTTTTCTGAGGAAAGGGCTGGGGTTCCGTTGATAAAATATCTACCCTGCTTCATGCAGCAGCACCACTCCTTTGGCAAGCACCTCATCCTTCTCCTATCAGGGCAGGAGGGTTTCCCTTCTGTGGGTTATCATGTCCCCCATAACTCAGCTTGTCTCTGCTCTCCAGGTGACATCTCTGTTTGAATGTACTCCCTGTTGCTTTCCAAAACTGCTTTACGCCCATGGAAGTTTCTAAAAGCCATTTTCGATGCTGCCCGTGGCCTTTCAAGCTACCTCTTCTGTGTATTTGTACAGAGATAAGACGACTGGCAAAGTTCTCAAGTGTTTATTTTGATATTAACTTTTGGATGTATTTGTAAAAATCTTTATTGTACAAATGTAATTTATTGTTACAGTAAACGGCATTAAATGCTACGCGGTGGTTTCTGTGGACAGCTGTATTTTCACTTCATCCAGTTACTGCAGATGCAAGTTTAATGTGGTTCTTGCCCCTAGACGCTTGAAAGGCTGCAGGTAAAGTTACTGTCAGAGCAAAATGTGTTTTAAGGGCTATTTCCATTCAAGTTTCTGTCCTACAGTTGTGCGGTAAGTGGGTTTATGCTCACATGGCAATTGGAGCTGGATCAGCTTAAGGACAATGATGTGTGTCTGTCTTGGCTCTCATCTACTTTAGATATACAGCTGACATAGGTTAACATAACTACATCATATTTATACATACACACTTGATGTATTTTTTTGAGTTTGGAATGATCAGTAAATTTCTCTGGTCTGGTGTTTCTTCTGGTGGAGATGCAGGCACCTGCTCCAGCCCCACTGCAGCAGGACTGTCCAGGGTTACGTGCCTTAAGCTGCAGCTGAGGGTTGCTACTAGTGCTGGGACCAGACACAACAGGAACCTAAGAACGTGGTGGTGACTGAAGTTAGTGCCATCACTGGTGCCTTTATTTCCTACAGCTACTTGATTAATGCAGAGGACCACAGCTGAAGAAGCAGATCAAGTTCCTCGCAACAGTGCTGGGTGTTTCCTTTCACCAGTTACGCACTTTTTTCTTCAAGTTCACTCAGCCCCTTTCTCACCTGTTTTCACCACTGGAGCATCATGCTTCAGTTTGCACAGAGCTTTTAGTAAACTGATCCCCAGAGCAACCTGGAAATCTGTGCATCTTCTGTAGACATCAGTGGTAGCACGGCAGGAGCCAGGTGCTGGCTGCTGACTGCACACTAAGTGAGACCTTAACACCCACTTCTGGAGGAGAACTCTCACACAGCAGGCAGGAGGTGGTGGTCGCACTTCCCCTCCTCTCTGCTTCTACGTGAGGGGGTGTTCTGTTAAACACCCTACCTCATCTGTCTTGTAGCTACCTCCATCTGAAATGTCTATTTTTAGAACCTCATGAAATTCAACAAGGGCAAGAGCAGGCTCCTGCACTTGGGGAGGAACAAGCCTCTGCACCAGCACAGGGGAGGGATTGACCTGCTGAGAAATAGCTCTGTGGAAAAGGACCTGGAAGTCCCGGAGAACAAGTTCACCATGAGCCAGCAACGTGCTCTTGTGCATGAAGAATGTGGGCAACAGGTTGAGGGAGGTTCTTCATCCCCTCTCCTGTGCCCTAGGGAGGCCACCCCTGGCGTGTTGCATCTGGAGTATTGTGTTCCAGGCTATGAAGATGCTGCAGGGACTTCTCTGTGACAAGGGAGGCTGAGACACCAGGGGCGGCCTAGCCTGGAGAAGAAAAGACTGAGAGAGGATCTGATCAATATCTGAAGGGCAGGGGTCAAGAGGATAGGGGCAGACTCTCTTCAGTTGTGCACAGCGACATGACAAGGGGCAACGGGCACAAACTGCAACCCAGAAATGTGAAGAAAAACTTTCCTGTGAGATTGTGAAGTCTCCTACGGAGAGATTCCAAACCTACCCAGACCATGTGAATCCTGGGCACCCTGCTCTGGATGACCCTGCTGGAGCAGCTGGATGAGATGATCCCCAGAGGTCCCTTCCAACCTCCATCACTCTGTGATACCACAAACTTCTGTTTGTAAACCATCTTGTTAAAGAAACGGACACAAGGACACATCACAGCAATCCTGTGGTGCAAGGATTTCCCACAAGGTACCTTTAATGTGTTTGCATCAGCAGCAAGCAGCCAGTGCTGGGTTTGGCACCAGGAGTTAGATGTGCAGCACTACACATTAGACACCACATCATCCTAACGAACGTTTTATCCATAGGAATAGAGAAAGTGAACTAAAACATAGTACTATGAGCACATATGAAATCAAGTTATTTGTGTTCTATCACACTTTCAGCTCATAATATTAGAAAAATAAACTTAGGACAGTTACTAATCAGATGAATACGTTTTCGCTGCCAACTGGCAAGAGTTTAAAAACCATGAGAAAAGCCCCACGCTGAAGTTGTTGTTTTACAAAGGTTAGCTCACCCAGAGTAACAAAACCGCTGTACAGAAAGCACCCTCTGCATCTCTTTCAGAGGATCTGGAGCCAAAATAATGTCCCCACCCTAGAAAGTCACAGCTATGTTATGTTCAGAAACTCCATTCAGCGCTAGCGCATGTGCTGTATACTAAGGTACAGGATTATAGCAGAGGCAGAAGCTCCAAAGCTCACCTATGGTGGTTAATCAATTGTCCACTTGGTCTCTACGAACTCCCAGGTTGTCTCTTTGCTTCCATAACAATTTATCTGCTGGTATCATTTCAACAGATAAAATACTCTGCTGAGTATATAAAAACTGTTATAAAAAGGCAATCATAAAAGATAAGGTATTGGCAGGCATGTCAGCTTTTTTTTTTTAATAAAAAAAATAGCCATTATATCTATTTAAATAAGGCTTCTTGTTACAGATTGTTCCAGTTACTGAAGGAAAACAAGGCCTGATGAAAAAAAGAAAATCAATTCCCCCCATGACCCTTCCATTTCCTGCCCCAAGAACATGTTCTACAGGGAAAGTCGTTCCACGTGCAAAGTGACAAACACACCCTGGAGGAAGCTCCTGAAATGATATGCCCGGTCTAGTTTCTCTTGCATCATCTTCAGAATCTTTAAAAAACAAAACAACCCCCCCAAAA
>WEIS01071874.1:12475-29949 GCA_013389965.1 Todus mexicanus | reverse complement strand
AAAGAGCGAGCGAGAGGGGGTGGGGGAAGAGCAGCTGGAGTTTCTCCTCCGCTCGTTTTGACTTTTGTGGACGTGGATCATCTGGACTGGGAAGGGAAGCCGCGCTGCGCTGCTCTCCCCTTTCCCACCCCCTCGGCCCTGCAGCAGCCTGGGCTGCCGGCTCTCCCCCGAGCAGGACGGGAACTTTTATTTGCAGCTCGCAGCCCGTGGCGAATGGTGGGAATCTCCGGTCCTTTGCAGTGTGAGTACGAGGCGCGGGCAGGGCAAGGCAGGGCGCGTTGAGGCGGGGGGAGCCCGAGCCCCTTTTTCCTTCCCTTTCCTCCTCTGCCGTAGGGCTCTGCTGGCTCTGAGGGGCTCCCGTGGCTGGAACTAACCCAGGGGGACCGGGGCTGCCGCTGCGCCCGGCCGAGGTTAGCACTGCATGCAGCTTTTGCACCCGCTCTCCCTGGCTCACAGAATCGTACCCCGAACATTTCTCAAGAGCCCAGAAGCCAAACAACCCGGTTTTGCAGAAAATAACCCTCCCGAGCACATACTCTTCCATAGCATTGGTTTTCTGCCTCGATTTAGGACTTGCCTTGTTTTATTTTCCTGTCTCTCTTCAGATCACAGCTCGCCAATGCGAGTCGCAGTGTCTGAAATATTTCTGGTGGGATTTTTGTTTTGTTTGTTTCATTACGATCATCGGGTTCCGTAGCAGTGGCAACATCACTTCAGGCTATTTTGTGATAAATATTTCAGGCGGTGTACAGCGTCTGTATCTCCACCGCGATCTTCTAAGTATCTCGTTTCCTAAAACGACAGGGCAACGTTAAGGGCTGCATTTCCCCAACTGCAGTACAATGTAATTGTGTCATCTCGTCTAGCTGACCTGAATGGTTTGACTCCATAAATTCGTAGCAGACGATCGATATGGGAGATTAGATTGAAAGGATGAAAACCATACTCCCGGCCATTTAGACGAGCCTTTGACTTTTCCCGAGTTCGGATCCTTTTGTTAGTGCCAAAGTTGCGAGATTGGACTAAAATTTGGTTTAGGGTAGGGGAGGACTGGCCACCCTACCAGGAGCACCCGTCACTCCTTTAGGCGTTCATTTATAGAGAAATATTTGCGTTGTTACTGTACTCTGCTCTCCTAAACGTTAGAGAGAAACTGAAAGTAACTAATCGGACGCAGCTCTCAAATCGCTCGTGTTCCAGCCAGGAGCTAAACCGTTTGCTTCTTCAGTTAACGGAGAAGTTTAAAGGAGAGAGGGCGAAGGTAAGAGGCGCCGGGGCAGCCTCCGCCGCCTGCCCCGCAAGTTGCCGCCCGGAGCTCGGCGTCGCGGGACTGCCCTCCCCGGCCCCGGCAGCTCCCCGGCCCCGGCAGCTCCCCGGCCCCGCCGCGCTGGGCAGCAGCCGCCGCTGAGTCGCTCGGGTGTCTCTGGTGAAGCAGGCTCGATCTGCGGCAGGCTCTGCCAGTCCCCCCCTCCTACCTCTGCCTTGCCCTAAATCACGGCAGGGCAGGAGCTCTCTGCCTCTCGCCGGCTGCTGGGCGCTCCGCTGCGCAGCCCGCGGCAGCCAACCTGCCCTCAAGAGCTCCTCAAGTTCTCCGTGGCCAAGCGCTGCAGGGCTGGAATTGCCCGCCTGGGCTCTGGAGGAACAGCTCCAAGCTGCACTCGCTCGCCCGGGGTCTGGGCACAGCTCGGGCTCGCCTTTGCACGCAGAGCAGCGCGCCGGTGAGAGGCTCGGCAGAGTAGGGGCTGGGCAAAGGGAGGCAGGGACCTCTCCAAAGCAGGCTGCGGGAGCTGCCGGGCAGGCCGTGGGAACACAGCAAGTGCCAAACGCTTGGCTATAGGCACAGCCCTGACGAACTAAAAGGATGTCTTCTGAGTCTTGGTATGTACAGCCAAGCGTTTCCTCCAGCAAATATCCGTGCGCTTAATGTAACGCTGACCCCTTTAACTTTTAACATCGCTTCCCCTAATTAATCTGTTCAGGCCCCAGACTTAAATGGCTGTCCACAGCTGCTGCAAATTGATTTATCCCCTGATGATGGTCTGAGTTGCTGACCAAGGCAGGATTTTGTTTTCCCCCCTCCCTCCCCATTTTTGGTCTACTAATCTGTTTTGACTTATTTCCTACTTAGAGTAATGCTCACATGCTTTTTGAAGGACTTAGAAAATATTTTCTTTTGACATGTAGATAGAAACATAATTATTGTATTTGTAAACACAATATGTTAGGGCTAAGGGTGAATATAATTTATTTAATTATACCCTTGTAGTCTTACTATTCCTTTTTCATTTCTGCATCCTCACAGATGCAATGGAAAGTTTAAATAAGCAACTTTGGTAATTGTAGTTTGAGGCAAGATGTGAAAGATGTTTTAAAATTTGAATTCTATTGTCCACGTTTTCTGTTCTGCTTTTCTGTTAACGGTTTAGTGAATCTGGATAGCCAAGAGGATTGAAACTGGTTTCTTATGGTTGTTAAAGCTGATGCTTGACCTTTCCATGGGAAGTCTGAAAACCTCATTCAGTTTATTCTGCGCAGATTTCCTTAGGAAATCCAATATGATCAGGGAATTTCCTTCAGCTGGCTGAATGTTAAAAAAGTTAGTCTATCTTGTTTATATATCCTGATTTTAGCACTAGGTGTTTCTGTGGCTCCCCATCAATAGAAAAAGAGTAGGAAAATGATCTGAATGTGACTTACTTGTAGCTGTACAGTCTACAAAAATACAAAGCTGGCAAAGGCTTTGTTAGATTAAAGATGCATGGCAGGCTCGCTGTAAAGGTTTTTAATTAGGAAGTTACACTTTATCTGATAATGGATAACTTTTCGAAGGACAGTTTTCTCATATCTGAATCTTCAATATAATTGTTGCTACTTCCAGTTCATGAGCCATTTTTCTTTGCTGTCATGGGAAGCTCAACCACACATCAGCGCAAGAATACCCAAACCCCACCAAAAACCCAACCCACTCTTAAGTCTGTTGATGTCTCTGGCAAGCTGGAGCCAGGCGGAGGTGTGCAGGAGATGATGGCAGGACTTCTTCCTTCTGCCCTGCATTTTCAGGAGGGTGAGCGGCTGGGTTGAGCATGCTGTAGGAGACAAGAACCATTCTGTTTGTAATGGAATGCAGACAGCAGTGTTAGGTCACTGCTTCCTGGCAACTGCTGCACAAGTTGTTTTTCTTCAAAGGCTTTGAGCTTTTAAATAGTTTCCAAAATCTTTTTAAGTAAAACATTGCTTTCTACCATTTTTGACCACCTTAACGTTAACTTGTTTTGTGCCTAAATAATGGACCAGTAAAAGCATCACACGGTGTCTCTCATCTGTGTACGCTTAACACTATGTATGCCTGCGTGCGCATGGAGTTTCATACTGGAAGTATTGTTTATAGAATAAAGGGGAGAAAAATAGCTCCACCTGGAGTGCTGGTCAGTGGCTAGTCAGCTCAGGACATTCTTCCCTGTCAAATCCTGTTTCTCGCTTCTCTGAAATGAACTTCAGACGACAGGCGTTGAATGCGAAGCTCACTTTTCTGAGGTACTGTGCAGGCTGCAAACTCCTCGTTGCTAGACGCTTTGGGTGAAATGGGCATCTGCAGTATTTGCATTGGGAGTGATGGGAGAAAGGGCTTGCAATTGTCATTTTCATCTTTCAAATCCACTTGCCACAGTCCATTACTGTTAAATCTTTAGCTAATTGAATAAGGATATTAGTATGTTGCTATTGCAGGAGCTTCAGAGTTTTTAGATGGGGGGTGGGGTGGGGAGAAGATCTTGTTCTTTGTTCTGTAGAAACTTAAGTTGTCATGCAGAGATCAGGAAGCCTTATCAGCTGAAATAAAACGTGAATTTGGTGTTGTGAATGGGTTATTTCTCATGGCTTGGCTAAAGGAATGTAAAAAGAAAAATATTTTTGATCTGAATAATTTAAAAGCTTTGATCCATGTAGCCTGCTCTTTTTCATGCAGTCTTTAATAGCAACCTGTAATATTTATATAAGTTTAAACTGACACTGAATTTAGCATAAGTAGTTAGGGTGTAAATTCTTAAAACACTGGCTTCCAGACTACATTTTCTTCACCTTCTTTCACGTGAGAGATCTAGAAGAGTTAGTTTAAAAAACGAACTTTTAATGCAGAGGGTCATGGTTTTCCACATAGATGTTCCTTTTTAAAGAACTGCTTTACAATCACAGTTATCCTGCTCTTATTTACTATAAACTTGGTTAGTTTAATATATGGTAGCATAAATACATCAGGAAGTAGTATACTGTGTGGTTTTGTGGATAAAGAAAAAATGATCAGCAGATGTAAAATCAAAGTCAAAATATCCTGCCCTTTAAAAGGCTTCCAACCCCTCCCCCCCTGCAAGATATTTTCATCTGAGAGACATTGACTTCCATCTTCTTATTTTTTTTTTTACTGCCACCAACATGCGAGTTTCAAAATAACGTTTTGGGAACAGTGGACATTTTATTAAGGTAAACATTAGTTCAGTATAATGGAGGTAATTGTAAGTGATAAGAGCAGAGCAGGTTATCTGTGTGTTGTTTAAACAGAAGGAGCTATTTTGCACCATTTCCAGTAGCCATCTGTAGAGGAGAAGGGTTTGCACCTGTCTGTCCACACTAATTATAGATTAGGTCCAAAGAAATGAAATTCGAGTAGGCTTTCTCTTAATGAAATCCATAGCGATTTTATTGTAAATGTGTTTTGTGTACAGACGGTGATGGTTGGGCTGTGAGTAAAATAAATTGCTGTATGGCTGTCATGTAATTGTAAAGCAGGATACTGCTGCATTAACAAAGGTGCTGAGTAAAAACGCAGGGCTTCGCTTAAGTCCCAGGCTTCAGTGGTGGCGTTAGCTAGGTTTAGTCAAAAAGGTTTTGTGGAAGCACAGTCTTTTAGGGGTATGTTTCAGGGTAGACTTTGCAGTTACCATCACTTTTGTGTCAATGTATATAGGTGGTCCTTTGGCTGAAATATGAGGTAGAAATGGTTTCACGTTAAGTATGTACAGTGTCAGAAGTACTTTCTTCTGGTTTAACACTGTGTTACAAAAATAAAGTGGAAGGAGTAAGAAATGCATTCTGCAGTAAAAGGTCACATGAATCTCTACCACATCTGTTTATAGTAATTATGAACATAATTAACATAAGAATTACAAGTGAAGTAATGACAAGCTGAGCTATGAGATATTATGCCATAATGGTCATATGTTGGAATTCTCACATTATAGCACACTAGAATTCACATATTCAATGCAAGAAAGAAAATGTTAGATTTTATCTATTTTAATGCTTCAAAACTTATCTGCCTGGGGCAGATGGACTTTACGCTTTATAGGAAGGTAACCCATTATTAAGAGAGAGTCAGTTGAAATTAAGATTTCTAGCCTGCAGCTTGGACTTCGAGACAGCTGTGCTTATGGAACGCCACTTCTGTTACACATTTGTACTCTGATTGTATTTATTTTATGAACACACATTGCTTTATTTTAAAATGTGAGTGGTTTTGCAGCAAACTGCTTACATTAGAAAGGATCCTGGATTAGTTTTTCATTAGACAATTGTGATTAGAGTAGTAAAACTGCCTGTCGGGATGGCCAGCATAGATATAAGACACATGTGGTGGCCCTGCAAGATGAGAATCTGATGGATCCTAAATTACTTGATGGAATGATATATATGTATTTCAAGGGGGGAAAAAAGTAACAAAATTCCCTAAAAAGAGCAATCTCTCATTTGCACGTAATATTTTGAAAGCATGTATGCAGAGAAAGCTTTGTGGTACCTTGCAGGTTGGATTAAAGACACTCTCCTTTAGAAACGCATTGAACTATTAAGTTTAGGGGCTAAGGTTTCAAATGAGTTGACTAACTTTTGTAATCTGACCTGTCTGATTTACTTCTAAATATGGTTGTTACACAACTGACAACTGGAGAAAGCTGAGGGAGAAGTGGCCCTTATTCAGGGTAAAAATACTGGCTGAGGAATGCATAGTAAATTTGACATGTGAAAATCAGTTTGCCTTCCATGAAAGTCTTGATTCTGTGATAGGAAAATTCGCCGAATTGCTGTTTTTCTAAGGCTAAATACATGGAGTGGTTTCTGAAAAATAATAATTAAAAAATTACCTTGTGCTATGTCTCAGTGATACCAAGAGGTTTTCATGTTATTGGATTAGTGGAGGATTTGTGACAGACCCCTTTCTATCTGACATTCATTGCGGTGACACGATTTTCACACACATGCCCTTCCCCCATCTAGGTTCTGGTTTTCACTTTGTATTATGTGTCAAATTCCTTTTATTTCTTTTCTTGTGGAAAAAAAACCCTGCTATCTTGGACGAGTGATTTTGGAAGGAGTTGTGCACTGAACAATGCCTATCTCGCTGCAGCACGCCGTCATTGTCCTCATCCCAGCCTTTACAGTGCTCCTCTGCAGACGTGCAATAGCAACGCATTTACTTAACAAATACGTGTTGATTCCTAAGGAGAAACAGTTTTAAAACTTTAAAACCCAAGCGTGCAGTTTGCTTCGTGCTGGTGCAGCCATTCTGCTAGCTGGCTGTGCTCATGGGAGGCAGACTGCGCTGCTTCACTGCCTCCCCGCCTCCCCTCCCTGTTCCTCATCATAGCCCAGGCCTCTTCAATGAATCCCGTCAAAATAAACCTCTGTTGTCTCAAAACGTGAACTGTTAAGTGTAGGGACACACTCTGTCTCATTGTTCATCCCCTGGTGAATGATGGCGCTGCTCATAGTGGCAATGTTGTGTTCATGCTCTTTGGCCACTGGCGAGGCCAAGCTGGTCGGGTTAGGTCGGGACTTGGCCAAACCTGGAGCGTGTACCATGCTAGGCCAGGAGGTTCTCGGGCCAGGAGCCGTCGTGCTCTGGGCAGGAGGTTGGTGCAGCCTGTGGCAATGGAAGAGGGCTCAGGTGGCGTAGCCCTGGAGAGCGAGCGCTGTGCTCCCCTGCCTCTCTGGCGGGGTCCTCATCCCGGAGAGCTTTCGGGGCAACTTCCAGGGCCAGAGCCGGCTCAGATGCCTGCAAGCACAGACCAGGGCACCCGGGGCGCCGCTGCCTTCTCACCCGGTGGGCGGCGCGGAGGTGGCGCCTTTGCCCGTGCCGGGCACAGCCTCCCCGGGGAGCCCGGGCCGACCCCGCTGCCTCATACCCGCCGAGCCTCCTCCGGCCTCCCTCTGGGTCGCGCTGATACCGTAATCGCCCCGATGCACGCCGCCGTCCCGCTCCCCCCTCGCCGGCACGATGCGCCGTCCTAGCGCCGCAGATAAGCTGCGAGGCGTGTGAGGCGCACAAAGCCGCGGCCGCGTCGGCGCCTCCTCCCTCCCTCCCTCCTTCCCTCCCTCCCTGCCGCCGCCGCCGCCAAGGTAAAATCTCCGCCCGCGGGTCGGGGAGAGGCGGGCGGGGGGACGCTCCTCGCCGCCCGGCCCTCCGCCCGGCTTCGCGGCGCTGCACAAGTCGATAGGAGAGGGGAGAAGTGAAGATGTCACCTCTTATCTCTCCTCCCCCCCACTTCCCCCCCGTGGCGGGCGGGGATGAGCCGGCAGGGAGAGGGGATCTGCCTTTTGTTGTGCGCGGGGCGGCCGCGGCCTGGGCGCTGCCAACCCCGCCCGCCGGGCTGGCCGGGGCGAGGGCGAGGTGGCCGGAGAACAATAGGTTACTGGGGGGACCCCGCTTCAAACACAGTCGCAGGAGGAGGAGGGCGGCTTGTCTGGGTATTCGACGGGACGGGGCTGGGGTCGAAGAGCGGCGCGGCGGGAGAGCCCCCGGGCGGCAGCCGGGTGCTGGCTACGGACACGGAGAACGGCGGCGCCCGTCCCGCTTCGGGAGCCCCGTCCTGCCCCAGGAGCCTCGTCCCGATCCGGGCGCCCGTCCTCCCTTTGCCCGCCCCCCAGCCGGGGTCTCCCCTGTGAGAGGCGCTGACAGGAGCGAGCTGACAGCCCAGCTCGGCCGTGCGGCCCCCCCCGAGCAGTGCCGGGACAGTGTCAGGGGAGGCTCTTGAATTCCAAAATCCCCGCAAAGGATTGACGAGAAGCGGTCTCTTGTCTTTGTTTGGCATTGTTTTGTTTTGTTTTTCTTTTCGTTTTGGACTTTTGATGGTCATTTCTCAGTTCTCGTCAGATTAAGATGACTGGCGTGCTAAGCGTGTGCACGCACCCTGCTTTAGCAAACATCTTCATCAGCGGTCACACCTTAGACAATTACTTATGAAATACATTTAAAAGTTTGAAATATGTATGTCGTCATTTCACTTTGTCAAGTGTTCGTGCAGATGGATATATAGATATGATCCTATAACTGAAAGCCTAATTAAAATTTGTTTAAAGGCAGAAGAGCATGTGTTCTTGTTGACAGCAGAGGATCGATAGGGTAAGACAATAGAGCCCCATTATTTTACTTCCATTGACTGAACATATTGACATTTCAGGTTTGTGATTGCCTCAGTGAGCATGATGAAACACTGAAATCCACGAACCAACTGTCTGGAGTGGCACATATATTACTGTATGTCATCTCTGCCTTCAGGTTACCTTATCACTGAAGCAGAATGGTAATGGATGGCAGCAGAGTACTTCAGAGGGGCTAGGGCTTTATCAGTTAAGAAGCTGACATGTAGCAGGTTTCAGGAGTATCTTTAATTACCCCTAGAATTATGTACAAGGGAAGATGGTCCTTGTTACCTGCTGCTGCGCTTCAGAGTTTACAGGCTTAGAAACAGACAGGATAACAAGGTACTTATGTTTCATATTTTATATACATGACTTGGTACCTTAAACTTTTGCAGGAGTGCGAGGACTTCTGATTGTGCTGTTTGTATGCTCGCCGTGTTTGCCAGGGGCAGCATCTCAACCTGGTCTTGATGCTCAAATTCCAGAGCACTTGCTCCCAGTCTGAAGATTGCAAAGGAAACAAAGGACAACTTTAAAATAAATGCACTTTGAATTTCTCCCCCGTCTGCATGCTCTGTTGACAGTGTTCAGGGAATTGAATGCAGTGAGACTATGGCAGAATTCTATATATACACATTTTATCCTTAGTATAAGCACTGTAAAAAAATAACAACCCATGTCTGTGCAATATGTACATATGTATGCATAATTGTATTTATTAGTTTATATGATGGCATATACACGCACATATAAAGAAGACCTAGTGGCTGCAGGACATACAACGTGTCTTACGATCATAAGGCATTCAGATCTTTAAAATCTAGCTTACTATAGAATTAAACATCAGGGTTAGGCAGATAGAGATTGAAATTAATTTAAAGCAGACAAAGAGCTAATATAAAAGAGCCAGTAGTGATTTAACTCCTTTTTTAAAGTGTAATGAAAATATAAAATGCATTCTCAGTGTGCCATCTACTCAGCAATTGTTGCCATCAAGTGGACTGCTGATGCCCTTTAAGATGGTAAAAAGAAAACTACTCCTTTATACCATTTTCATGAAAATGTTAGGTTTCTGTTTGATCAGCAGGTGCTGTTGAGATGAAAGCCATGTGTAAATTTTCAGAAGGCCAAAAGTGTCAATTCAGAAAAGGAAAGTGATAAGAGAAAATGCAATCAGTTTTCCTGTTTTCAATTTGTGCAGGATTTGAAGAGCTGTTTTGTTAAACTGCTACATCTGCTCCAATATGAATATTGAACTACTTCCACTAAAAATAACACCCTATAATTTGGAAGCCATTGCAGTCTTTTGTTAATGCAAGTGGGTTATTTAAAAAAAAAAATCTATTCTGAAAAATCTCCTGCCTAATATGCATTTTTGTTTATCGGCACGTTTATCTTCAGCAGATAAAATGACATTATGCAATTAGAACCATATCTATTTGGACTGTAAAAATGGCTCTGGATAGCTGAATGTCACTGTATTGGTCAGAGGGTTTAACACGTACGTTTAAAATAATTTCATTAATAAACTATGATTGTATCTTAAAATGACGGGTGACTGCTTCCTCGTTGCAACAACACAGCTTTACCTGCTACTGGGGACCTTGTGCCAAGTAAAGGATGTTCAGAGTATGACAGAACGTTCTTCAGCTTGTATGATTCCTGCTATACCTGCAAATCTGGAGTAACTTTTTCCATGGCGAATGAAATGATTAAATCAAGCTTGAATGCATATATACAAAAGTATTCACTACTCTGGAGCTGCTAAGCCAAGTAAGTTTTATGAGCCTGAAAAGCGCAGCATTGGTAGAGCATAAATTTCCCATCAGAGGCATCTCCAGAGAAATAACATCATTGCTTTTTAGTTAAAAAAGAAAAAGAAAAGGGTATGTGTTTGTTAATTTTATAAATAAGCATCTAAATGAAGAATGGATAATTCACTGTTACATCTATTGAGCCCTGTGTACAAGATGAGTAAACATCCAGAATGAATTTATTTATTTCAACAGAGAATTACTTACCTTTAATATTAGAATGGTTTTTAGCTGTTGATTTCTAACCTAATAGTCAGGAACTCCGTTTGCTGGCAGGTGTCTGCGTGGGAAAGGGCCTTGCTGATGCTTCTGTTTGGTTTTGCAATTGGATTTGTAAGCTTTTGACCTTAGGGGATTTTCCTCAAAGTGATCGACAGATCAGAAATAATTAAAATTCGATAAACTGAGATTTAAATATAGAATGGATTTTGTACAAGACCCATACTTGTGGTAGAAGTCTGTGACATGTCTACTTTTTAGTTTATATTCCCAAACATAACTGTGTGCACACATGTGCATAAATTTATGTGGAATGACAGAAGGATGATTATTTATACAGATTTTATCCAAAACTCTGCGCACTCCTGAAACATAACAAAAAGTCTCCCTCCCCAGAATAGTGTTTACATCCCGTGACAGTCACTAGATTCAAATCTTCTAAACATGAAAGTTGTTTCCTTTCCTCCAAACCTTCTTTTCCCCAACAAAGCTAACCCTGTTAAACCTCACCTTCTGTGGGACGTATACATAGTTATAGACATATGTACAAGAAGTAAATATTACAAAAAACGTGACCGATTGGGGCAAAATGTCTGTAGCCTTAAATAGCTTGTGATATCTGCCAACAGCAGGAGCTGAGCTGAGGAGGTCCTACCTCGGCTGACCTGTGGATGCGAGAGCCTTGAGGAGCCTTGTGTTCACATAGTGCCCGTCGCCTACATGGAGCTTTCTGATAGTGAATATTACTGAGCAAATGCTTTGTGGTAGTGCGTTAGTGGAGATACTGTCTACTTGAAGAGTTTTTAAACCAAGAGACTTTTTGCTTTGGTGATGGGATTTCTTGGTGTGCAGTTCTGCTGTTCCTGTTGAATAGTTGCTATATTTAAAGCCAGTGGTTGTGACTAGAAATGTGAATTGGAAGGAAGTCCTTTCATGCTCCGTCTCATTTTCCATGACACATTTTTTGATGCCTGGAGAGGAAGGGCATGCTAGATATTAAGAATATTTTGGGATACACACAGAGAATTTAGAAGAAGTTCAGCAACTTGCATTTGTTTATATGTAATTTTTGGGTATGTGTCATTTGGTAACTTATTTCAGGGATACCTTTTTTTTTAACTCAGCATACTATTTATTGAATTTAGTCTTCATGAAAGAACAGTCGTTTTGTACACGATCGTATGGTGACAGTATTCCTGAGTGTGATCTCATACTGCAGCATGCTGATATGGGATCTCCATGGGGTAGTTTGTGACTTCAGTCATTTCAAGAAGGCGTTTGATTCACTGCCACTTTTCTGTCCATCAAGAGGGTAGACCCTGGTGCTTGTAATAAAAGTTCATGGAGGATAATAGGTTCTTTGGGAAATTAGGTTCCAGACTGAAAGGACAGAAGACTCCACCTAGTGGAGTGGAATTAATCTGCACAGAGTGGCAGGCAATGACATATAAATAAAATAGACACACTTTGTGAAAAGCCAGGTTGATGCAGTGAGTAAAAACCAGGAATTTTGACAAGCATCTGGGGAGGTGGTTGCATGACCATTACACATTGTACAAGACTGTAGTTACTTCTGTAGCTCTAGGAGGCTTATGTGTGTCCGCCTTGTTGGATGTTAATATGCAATTTGCATAAGTAGTAGTCATTACCACTAGCCATCTTCTTTTGTGGTTCCTTTTATTTGGAGACCTGCAGTCTACATTTTTTGTTTACTGATGATGACCATGCAGGTGTCCCTTTTGATGTGGCCCAGGTGTCATTTTAAATAGCTTGGGCAAAATAACCTAATGCAACCTGCAAAACTTCTCCACAATTATTTATTTTCTGGAATACATTCTCTATTTTTTGTTTTGTTTGCTTCTGTAACAGCAGTATCAGGGTGCTAGTTCTTCATGCTGTCATGGCAGGTTGGGTGGCATGTTGAGTAAATTTGTATGTGGCTTTTGGTAGTCCCAAGGTTTAACAATCTCTGTTATGAAGCATCAGATTCTACAGGATTTTGTACTTGTGCTTTGCTTTTCCATTGGTATGGTCACGTTGTGTTACAAGGGTATAACAGGGTGAATTTTAAAGCTCTGGGATGTGACTGAACACCCAACCTGAGCAGCGGAGATACTGTCCTGAAATCCTCTTGGAAAATTCATCCCAACATTGAATTGCACATGCATTGGACAAGTTCAGGAAGAGAACTGCCCCAGACCAGCTCAGGCTTTGGCAGTGAGAGAGGATGAAGCTATTGCCAGAAAACAAGATGTTTAGGATGCAACAAAGGAGACAGAATGATGCTACAAAGGATATTTGGGAGCAGTACTCCAAAGGAGTGCTTTCAGTGACATCCAGGTGTGGTTTGTTGCCAGTCATTAAAGTGTAGTAGTGCCGAAGCAAGCTGCCAGCAAATTTAGGGATAATGGCACCTGTGGGTGTGCTATCAATGGATGGTAGTGCCAGGATGATTTTTTATTTTATGTTAATGGTGGTATTGCTAAAAGTATTTAAGGCTGATGTTACAGAAAAGGTTTTAGTGAGTGAAGTCACAGAGTTCTAGGAACCATTAAGCAAAAGCTGTTTCATGACTGTACTATTTATTATTTTTAAAGCTTGTTGGCAAACCACTTAATGCTGGAAAAGCATGCTGCAACCTGTATTAAAGTGTGCTGCAGATGAGCAAGGAAACCATTGTGCTGAAGTGAATAGCCTAGCTTACTTTCTGAATGTTATGTCCGTTTTACGTGTGCCATGATAAATTAATGCAACTCCATGGGTCAGCAGAACTTGTAAATGTTGAATTAACGTAGTGGAGCTCAGACCTTCCATGATGTTCATGTGCCCAGTTCACACTGAAGATGGTGTTTCTTTTGTCTGAATGCCAGTCTGAGGATCTGGACCTTCAGGCTTTCTGTGCTCCCATCTCACTTTTGTGATCTTAGCAATACTTTGTTGGATTGATTCTGAAACTTAGATCCAGATCCAGCCCTAATGACATTACCTTATGTAAGGTTAAGTGGGCTAGCTCAGGTCTTAATGTAATGTAAGTGATTCTCTTTGAGTTGTAAATGATAGACAGGTTTGTCTGACAAGACTTCCATATAAAAATGGAGAAGATGCCTATTCCTTCTGAAATAACGCTCTCAGAGGTTCCTGTTGAGTCCGTGGGCCCAGGATTCTTAACTTCTGTATCCCAAGAGCTGTGTTACATGTGTTTATGCAAGCTACCAGCTTCAAAATTTTCCGGAGGAGTGTCCAGCTACAGTAAATAACAGCTACAGTAGTATTAAAGAGTGAATCAATGTATAATTTCCTTTTCACATTCTAAGATTTGTTAGTCCCATCCTCTTTGCATGGGGAGGTTTTGATGTTAATTTTCTTAATTTTTCTTTCCTTTTTTCTTCTTTTTTTTCTGAATTCCAGATGTAAATCTTGCCTTCTGTTACAGAGCTATTGTTGGCCACTGTTGTTTTTATTATCCCATAGCTTCTCTGGGAAGAGAAGGATGGACAGGACCTCAGTGACGTTGCCAGAGCAAGTCATCAGTGCCTGCTCCCCAGGGGGTCGCAGGAAGCAGGTGGCTCTGTTAATTGTCCTCACTCCCAACTCTTGCCCTTCCTGGAGGCAATTGAGAAGTGGTCAGGAAGTGTCAGGCCTACTGTGTCCCCCCAGGTTCACTACTTCACGCATTCATAGTAATTGGAGGTATGTGTCAGGCAAGGGAAACTGCATAGGACTCCCTACCAGCCTTCCTAAGCTCTGCGGATACCTGGCTGGAAGAGCTTAATGCCATCGGTGCAGAGTGTGTTTGGCATTGCATCTGAAATCTGGCAGAATGCTATTTATTCAAAGAAAAAAATAATTAAAAAATGTATTTCCCTAACATACAGCACCTTCTTTCTTTCAAGTTACTGATAAAAGTCCTAGATAAGAAAACTACAAAAACTCACGGGGTACCTGAAATACTTCTCAAAACTATAGTCTACTTTTATCTGATGAGTGGACGATGTGGAACATAAATGTGTTTTCTGCTTAGGCCAGTCAGGTTTAACTGTCTTTGTTGCAACTGCACCATCAGTAATCTTGGATCCCTAAATAGCGCTGGGTGCTCTGCTTTGGAAAATCAAGGTCTTGCAGCTTTGGATGAGCTACTTGATTTTTGCTTAATTTTTTACCGGTGAAGGCACACAAACAACACTGCTGAGTATCTCACTGCAAGTGTTGCACCCAGTGCTTTGAAAATGAACTACTAGTAATGTTTCTTTAAGTGTCTTTTGGAAAGTATCCACTCACCTTGGAAGTGATGTGAGTTGAGCAATGAATATTCATCTGCTATATGCTTCTAGGTGAAAACTGAGCTTCTGCTCAGGTGTACTCTTGGTTTTACTGAGACTACTTGCCTAAATAAGGTGGGCTGCAGATTATGTCGCTGGTGAATCATACTGGTTTCTGAATCACTCTTAGAAAATATTGGCCTGAAATACTGAATAATGAAAGCATTGTGCTTGGACTTGTATGTTATTTAAAGAATAGCATTTTAAAGTAGAATATTTTGTAAAATGGTTGTTTAAAAACCACTTTGCAATTTACTTCCATCAAACCCATTGTACCAGGAAAAATACCTGCTTTGGAAGGAAAAAGGCATCAGTATTGTGGAAGAATACCTGTTCTTTATCCAGCTATTTGCTATTTTAGCCCTCCTCCTTTCAGTGCAAGATCAGCTGACAACGGCAGCAACCAAATCATGTTTGCAGCTGGGCAATTACAGTAGACCCTAAGATCTGCAACTGTCAACCATGAACACAGATGCCTTCAAAGTTCTGTTTTTCTTCCATGTGGAAGTCGTTGGCATGGAACAGATGCCTTCATTTTGGAGAAACCAACCTCTGGATATAATTGGTTCTCTCTTCTTTTATCCTCTAGGGACAGTCTCTCACAGATGAAATTAAATGAGAGAAAAAAACTATACAGGCACACATGCTCACACATGACACAAAGCAGGAGTTTTCAGGATCCCTCTCTGTTTTGTCACGTGGAACTGTTTTACAGCTGGAAGATTTCACTCCCATTTTTAGCACTTTACACATGCGATGCTGCTGCTATATAAAGACCATGCAAATTTATATATCTGGCCAAAGTTTATTATTAGTCTAGGCATGCTTGTTTAGAAATAAGACAAGCATATCCAGCCCATATTACTTTAGTGTTAAATGTTGACTTCTGCACTACTATTGATGCCACTTTTAAATGGCAGAAGAGACAAGATGGCTTAACAAACTTCTGTTGCAGTGGTGGAATCAAAGTATTTTCATCAAATAGCTGTTAACACAGGAGAGAAAAAGCAAGTAGTTGACTTTAAATTTCACCTAGCACACAGGCATTAAATTAAGGAAGCACATTTAGAGGAACTTTAGCAGAATTAGTCTAATAAACACCTGCGATGAGCCATTGCAGGGTGTCCTGTGATTGGGTATTGAATAGACTGTGTCCTCTTACTGCAGATGCCTAAAATGAGATGATGGTAATGGGCCTTAATGGGTCTAAGAATCTGTCTACCTTGTGCCCATCAAAGGTTTTTGTCACGCTCTCTCCCCTCTGGTTTAACAGCTACCAACTCATTGTGGTTTGTTACTGAGTACGATTAAAATAAATGAATACAAACCTTGGGTTACCTTCATAAGCTCAGTTGTGAGCCATGAGATGCAGGCAGTGATGTGTAAAGAGCTGTGGTGTTCTTGAGTAGAGTGAGTGCCTCCAGGAGAAGGATGCAACAGGAATCAGGGACTTCCAGAAGGTGAACTACCACTGCTGTTACCCAGGAGCCTGGATCTGTAATTTCTCAATGCTTTTTGTTTCTTAAGTTTTATTTCCTAGAGTAAGGTGGGTTTTTGTATATATATTGCAGTTTAATGTAACAGTCTAGCTCAATCATGAGATGTAAAATTTATCTAGGCAAATGTAACTCTTATATGAATTGGCTGAGGAACTGTAGGGATGTGGTTGCTTGAAGATGCTGAGCCTTTGTAACACTGTAGGTAGCTCCTGCTAGTAGCGTATTAATGACCTGAATTACGAACTTAATTTTCAGATTTTAATGGCAGTTTCCATATTTTGTGTGGGGAGTTTCCTGTCACTGCAGTATGTCCCTTTCTTAAAAGTTGAGCAGAAGTGTCACCAGCAATGAAAACTGTCAGGAGTTACCTTGGTCCTGCCTTGGTCTGGGTAGTTGGTAGAAGGCAATCTGCATTTTAGACACTTGATGTAACTGGGTAGCTGCAGTGTGCTGCCATACTTTGTTTTCTGCTGACATCTACGAGCTGTATGGGTGGAGGGCATTCACTGAGACTTTCAGCAGTTAGAAGGAAGCCCAAAGTAAACTTAGTTTTCAACCGATGACTCTTGAGCTTTTATAAAGGAGTAGGGAGATTCTTTGGTGTAGCACTCCAGTTCTAATTCACAGAACTTCAGTGCAACAGTATGCTGCTCTTAGTGTTGTGTTTCTGAAGAACCACTTAGTAAGGGAAAAATTAACCAGAGAAGTGCTGATGTGATGAAGGGATTTCTGGCAGTAACTAGGAAGTGCAATAATGGTTGATTTCTTTTGAGGCTGATGCTGGTATTTGTAGTCTTTGCATCCTATTAATTCCATGAAAGATAAGCTGATACAAGAATTATTTGCTAGGGCCAATGACTCTTCTAAAAATCTTGGCTCAGGTTATATCCCCCTTCTCTTCACATACAAGATAAAAGCACCATGAATATGAGGTTAACTGAATTCAAATAGAAGACTCTCTCGAGTTATTGCATTCCTTAGAAAATAAATACATTTCTCATATGGTTGAGATTGATCAAAAAAGTACTCTGTATGCCAGTGATTACATTCCCATCTGTGATTAAGGTTTTCTGTCTGCATCTGGTTTTCACATTATATTTCTGTAACAAGAATCCTTTATATGGCAGAGTTCACTCTCTGTATTTTCTATTAGCTGCAGCTTGAACTACTGCACGGATCGCAGATTTACACATGTGGTTTTCATTACTTCATAC
>WEIS01071874.1:342-11365 GCA_013389965.1 Todus mexicanus | reverse complement strand
TTATGACTTACAAATCCAAATTACTACAGTGATGTGTCATTGCAAGGCCTCTATTTTTAGTAACTATGTTCATTTAATAAATGGCTCTCTCAAGCTTCTGTTGAACCAGGTAAAGTATGTAATATTTTATATGACATGAATGTATTTAACACCAGGCATTTTTACAGAATTTGCTAATAGTTGTTTTCATGGTAGAACACAGGCTACCCTTACTTTGTTCCCCTCTATATGGCAACTGTTTTAAATTAGCAACTTACGAAACAGCCTTTGTCGAAGAATTAATACAGTTTGAAAGTACTGCCTTGTATTAACTAGGAAAATGTGGCTAATTGATTTCGAATGATAGCGTTTCTGTCTTCCCTTTTTATTTAAAAGACTGCTATTATCATGCAATTGAAGTGGTGTGGTGCTTCAAACTGGCTGTGATATGTGCTTCTTTTTTTTTCCTTTTTTTCCCTTTTTTTTTCTTTTTTTTCTTTCTTTTTTTTTCTTGTCTTTTTTTTTTTTCTCTTTTTTTCTTTTCATTTGTTGTTGTCAATAGAAAAGATTGATCTCTGGGCTGGTGAACATAATATCTGTCCCAGTCAGAAAAGGAAAGAGGAAATTAGCAGAGCGATTGGTGGAGAATGATATCTGTCAAAAGAAACACTTGGAGAGCACTGAGTTTAGTGATAGGTGACTGCCGGAAAAAAGGGAACTTTGAATTTTGTCAAGGTAAGGAACAGAAACATATTTGATTTTGTAATATGCATAACTCTTAGAAGTTATATCTAATGACTGTACCTTGCCTCATAAACTGTAATTAAAAAAGAAATATTTCCCTTTAGCCTCCAAAGAGTCTGCCTAAATAAGCGAAGGTGGTGTCTTCATTTTAATATCACAGAGAAAGAGTACAGCAATGCCTATAAAATCTGTCAATGATGGCTTTTCTACAATATTCATTAACCTAAAAATACATATATGTGCGTTTTTTGACTGTGGGGGTTTTTTGTGTTTTTGATGACATATGTGCTCTTTATGTTGCATGCTGTGAAAATAATAAAGTTCAGTTTCCTGAGCCATGAGTTGGAACAGTATTTGCAACCAGGTTAAGGGACAGTTGTAATCACATTGGCAAAATGGTTATTTGTAATTTAGTGGAAGCCTCTGTTAAACTCATTGCATTGGGAGCCTGTGATAAATTCGATTGGGATGATAATGAGAATGGATATTTCTGCTGCTACATGCAAATATTTTTACCATACTGGAAAAGTAAATCTGCTATGGCAGAACAAAATTGCTAGATAACCTATGACTGTCTTTCCACTCTTTACTGTAACTACATTGTTTCTCTTTGCATGGTGTGTCTAAGATGGCAAGAAACTACTAAAATGATTTCAAGTGCTTTCCAGCACTCTGATACTTTCTCAGTGTTGGACCATTTCCCTATGACATAACTTTGATAGAGTGTGATATCATAACAAAATAAACAGTATCTGAGTACTCTAGGCCAGTTTCATTTTGAAGACAGCTAAGTCTTGATCATCTCACTTGTCTCCCTACCTGAGATGTTGCCACCCACACCGCTCTGCCTGTGGGTGTGGAAAGGGGATGAAGCACAGCTGAGAGAGCAGCAGGAGAATGCATCATTCTGTGGCAAGGGGCTGGGGCTGAGGTTTTGTGCACCAGTGTGAACACACTTTAAAAAAATTAAATCCTATTAAAAATGAATTTGCATTCTAAATTGAGTTCCTAGCTCAGTTTAAAGCAAGTAAATGCTTCTCTGGGACCTTCCTGTACACAGGCAGCATTGAAGAACAATGAATAATCTTAGCAGGGTTTCTTCTTGCAGTTTATTTTGCTAATTTAGCAGTGTAAAGCTTCTGATTGGTTCTCCTTTTTCCTATCTACAGTCTATTTTTCAGAGTGCAACTGTACCCTGTACAGGTGGTTGTCGGTTGATTTCATTTGCCATATGGGTCTTCATAAAGGATTTAAAAAATAAATAAATGTAAAAGTAGAGGTTTAATGCCTGAAGCATGCAGTCCTGGCATACTAATGGGAAGCTTATTGTGTTTTATTGCTGTCAGAGCACGTGCAAGATAATGGAAATTTCCTACAACTTAGGAGAAAGGCATGTTTTCTAATACTATTCATTTTCACAGAGAGAATTAACATGACTAAAATTCACTTCATCTTTATGAAGTTCAAATGATCTGGTTGTACTACTGAAATATTCATAAATGGGAGGGAACAGCATGTTATCTGTCTTGTTAAATGCCAGGCAAGTCAGGCTGCCTCTATCACCTGGTGCAGGCACATCTCTGCCCCTAGGAAGTTGCTGTGTACTCCATACTGTGTACTCCCACTTCCGTGCAGTTCTATTAGCATAGCCTTATTCCAAAACAAACACATCCCTTCTATAGCACAATTTACAGAGTTAATGAGATTGTATAGTTTTCATCTTGTTGATGAAGATAATCCAAAACTCTTTTGTAGTTTTTTTGTAAAAGAGAGTGGTCAGTGGTGGTTAGCAATAGATCTTTAGATTGGGCTTTCCCATTTTGACATTAACTTGAGATGAGGTGACTGGGTAAGGTACCTAGCTCTGGATGAATGTGTTTGTCACGTGTAAAAATTTTAGTCTTAAATGCTCAAGAAGCTCCGCAATGAAATTTGGATAAGTGATTAGACATGAGGCCAACGCTTTTTGGTGCTTAATTTAATATGAACTTTTCTGTGCCCAGGAAGATTTAACTTACTCTTTGGAACCAAAATGAAATAAAAGGCAAAATAAAAGGTGCTTGTCGCCTCCTTGAAGCAGTGGCCTCTTGTAGCATTAGACTATACTTGCCTATGCCTTTGTGATCCCTCTTGTGCATCCTTATCCATCCATCTTTTGCTATAGTAAAGTCTTCTTCCCTTGGTTTCCTTTTTTATCCTCAAAACACTTGTTTGCTTGTCTATGTATCTTAAAGAGTACAATTGGAATGATAACCCCCCTTTCTAACATATAACAGATGCAGAAGAGGACAAGTGTATTATAGGCAGTGAATTGTCATTACCCAGCTCACAATCAGATTTTCATCTGCTCATGTGGTGCACACCTGTGGCTTGCTGGCATTGCTCTTGATTGGAGTGTGAGAGATCTTAATGAAAAACAAAGCCAGGGATGACAAGAAGAGACTCCGCGGCACACACGGGTTGCTTCACACATTGTAGGAAAGTGAAATTTGAAATACACTGGCTTGTAGAGAATGCCTTGTGATAAAGGAGCATGCCTGGGTGACTCTGCAGAGGGAACTGGGGCCCTGCTTCTTGCTGCCGTGCAAATAAGGCGTTTTTCTGTATAGATCAGGCTGATTTGGACCAGTTGAGAGCAGTGGCTGATTTCTCCAGCTTACTTTCTGAGCCAGTAAGAGTATCCTGGGCAGGAATCCAGCTTTTGAAGTACAAAGAAAATAACCCATAATCTATATAAAACGCTGGTGGATGGGGAAGGGAGGAAATTTACAGAGAATAACTGAGTTTGTGAACAACTGTGTTAAAAGTAGAATGTAAGGGGAGTGTGTGTGTGACATTGGTATTTATTTTAATTTGAAAATACAATCCTTGAAACATTGAAGGTGAGCAGAGGATGAGCTCTCGCGATGTGATAGATTTATTAGTAACCTGAAACCAAACACTTTAGCCGAAGCTGAAGTTCCTTTTAAAGTGATCCTCCCCCCACCCCGAGTCTGCAGAGTTTTGGGTTCTCTCTCTTTTAGTTCACCCCCACCCTCCACCCCCCTCTTGGTAACGTACTGTGGCTCTGATAACGTTAATGGGCTTTGCCCCACATGGAGCAGTGAATGTTTTGTAGCACTGCTCACAGATCCCAGGTCAGTGTGATGCGTGAAATCAATTTATTTGAATCTCTTTGCCTGCATAGGAATTTGGCGGAGTGCCAGTTGTTTTCATTTAATGTTCTTTGTGTTGAACACAGACAAGCAAGCATGCTTTTGTATTCCTCTTTCTTCTGGGCTCTTCTCTTTTCAGCCAATATTCTATTCTGTGGATTTTTCAGAAAGAATTAGGAATGTGTTACCTTTTTAAAAAATTATTGTTGTTTAAATAGCCTTTAAAGAACATAGAAAAATAGGTCAGTGGTAGAGCCGCAGTCTGTGTAAGGTTTTCACCGTGTATAGGTGGTAACACCTGCCTTTTTCTGTTTCTTAAATTTGCAAAAGAGAGAGAAAATACTGGTCTATTTTTCTGATGCCTGGTCCTATGATTTATGTCATCTTCCAAGACAAAGACTCTTCAGTAATTCTTAAATTAGAATAATTTTATTTCTTAATAAGTGTATGTCTGGCAGTTGGTTGGATGAATCGGAAATACTTTCCAAGATCTGTTTCATTTTGAGTGATGACCTTAATGTAAGCATTCTTTGGGGAATTCCTTGCCTCATCTTTATGTCTGTTCCTCCCCTTCCCCAGATATGTAATATTTTGAATGACCGGTTGAAGAACAGCTACCTGAAAGTACCCATTTCTTTCCTTTTTTCTTTCTTTTTATGAGAATGCAGTGAGGCGTGTGGAACAGAGCAAGTAATCTAGCCCTTCTTAAATAGGAAGAAGGAAAAAAAATAGAAAAAAGGGAATAGAGAGCAGCGGATATTTCCAGGAGGATTTGTTTTAGAGGTTGGTGTCGGGAGCCAGAGTAGAGGGCTCTGTTGATGCTCCGGGCGGTTCGTGCGGAAGTCGATCTGCAGAACCACGGAGCCACGGCGGAGGGGTCAGACTCGTACACATCAGCCCCATTTCCTTGTTTAATTACCTGAAGAGCAAAACATGCAGGCTGGGAGTGTGTGAAAACCCAGTATCTCGAACAGCAGTTTGCTGCTCTGACATCCTGCGAGGCCAGCCCTGTCTGTCTGCAAACGTCAGGGCCGGTTCCTGACAGCGGGCTATCTCTGCCGGGCCTGGGTTCCTTCCATTCAGGAGGCATTGTGTGGAAGAGGGTTTGGTCAGGAATTTGAGGTTCCTGCCGGTTCTTCCAGCCCGGACAACCTTGTGACAGATAGGCCTGATTCTTTTCTTTTAAAGAATAATAATTTAAAAAAAGAAAAAAAATTGGCTCTTTTTAGTCTTTCCTTTGTAATTCTGGCATTGGTATAGTACCAACTGAAACAAAACACATTAACCCTTTTGCTTCTGAGTTTGTGGCTTTTTCCTTTTACTTTATTCTTTCTCTGCCCTTGCTCAACCTCTTTTATTTTCTTAGGTAAAATCTTCTGAGAAGCAAGCTCTTTCAGGTGGGGTTTGTGCTGTGCAGAAAATAAACATTTGTTAATATTAATAGATTTTTTTTTTTTTGTAGTGGTTGCTCAATCATAATTCTTGCCATTTTGATTTTTTCATTTTCAGCATGCTTGGAAACATTATTATTTATTCCATGTATTCAAACCAAGCCAGTGTTTTTTCCGGTATGGCCAATTAAAACAGTGGTGACAGCTAACAACACTTCCATTCTTGTTATTCATGTAATTTTCTTAGATGTCCATCTTGGTGTTCAATTTTAAAATGTCAAGATAGGGTCAGTTATGGTTCTTGCTCCTCATAGCTGGTTTTCGTTGAGGTCACTCAACAGGCTGAAGGTGTGGCTGCATGAGGCAGGGCTCTGTGCCCTGAGTAGGTTTGGGCCTGTAGATGGAAAGTGTTCATCAGGATGTAAAGCTCAAGGTTATGGCTGAAAGATACTGAAATGTTCATTTACGTAAAGATCTTGATTTTTTTTTTTTTTTTGATTTGTGAAGAATTAAAGTATGACTTGTTTGATCGATAAAAATATGACTCTTATTTGGATACTTTTAACACTCTAGTTTATAGCACAGTGCTGTTCATAGTTGTATTGGCAGAGCTTCAGATACAAGTAGCAGAGGGAGGGAACATAGTTAGTGTGACTTTGCAGTAAAAATGAGTGTAGCATGTGACTATTGCCCTTTATTGTTATGGACAGAAGCTGGTCCAAGCATGATATTTGTGGAGGAAGAGAGCTGAAAGTTAACTAGGGTTTCATTTTCTTCTATGCCGAAGGCTTTCGGTCCAGTCTGTACAGTTGTGTCTGCAGTCTTGGAGGACATTTTCACAGGCTAATGGTTTGCGGTACTTCATAGGTATCAAAATAATATAAGCAGTAACTTATATTTTCCCCTGCTAATATTTCATTAGGATTTTGTAAAACAGATCTAAGAGCATACCTTTCTTCTTGCATGCAAACATTACTGGGTAAGAGGTTTTGAGGACCCTTCATTAAGCGAAGGTGGCCTTCAGTGCTCATATGCAGCTGGTAGTCAATGATAGTGCAGTGGGACCGAAAGAGTTGTTACGTTATATTGTACCACTAATTCTCTTCTGAGAAGGATTTACAAGGGATGGTGCAGCAAAAGAGCTGTTACAATGTATCAGATCAATAATCATGATCTAATAAACTCTTAAAAATGTACATAATCCTTCACCTTTAGAATCAGGCCCCTTTCATTATGAACTCCTTAGACTACTCTGGTGTAAAGATGCCTTTAAGTAAAACTGAACTATCCAGACATATAGTTTTAAATCTCTTTATCCTGTCATACTGTAAAGAAGCCATGGTTTGAAAAAGCATCCCTTGTATTTACAGGATGAAGAAAAGATGGTTTATGCATTGTGGCTAGTGTCATGTTCCTGTAGGGTTTGTACATATAAAGGAAATTTTGTGTCTGTATGAAAGTGCTATCAGTTAGTTAAGCCTTTACAAGTCATGTCCCTCTGTCCAATGTTTGATGTGCCTTTAGGGTTTTTGCAGAGTTCATAATGTAATGAACTGACCGTGACCTCTAGATAATCATTGCCCACCTCAACCAGCAGCATAGTAAAATAAAGTTCTTCATGAATGTATGGTGATGACAGTAACCACACTGTCTTTCCTCCCACCCATTAAGTGTCTTAGCTCCTATTTGCAACTGGCAGAAAATGATAGCTTCTAATCCGTGATTGTCGCTTCAAAAATGCCTCGGAGATAATGGTTTTAAATCAACATTCTATTTGAAAAAAATATTTATCTTGAGCATCTCTGCAAGTCTCTGCGGTGACAATCTTAAGGAAAGTTCTCACAGATAATGGTTCCCAAGCTGGTTTGGGCTTTATTAAAACTGGCACCTTGCATTATGCCCAAACACTTACTGCTGCTCTTTGCAGATGTTCTCCTAGTGTGAAGTGGTGTAATTTGCTCTTGGTATGAAATTCCACTTCATAATCACCTCTACATTCTTCTCCTGCTTCTCTTCTGAATGGCTGCAACGAAGCACCATGTGGAGTACAACATAATTTGATAAAATGAAATGATATCTAATGGCCCGTGTTCCTCAAGGCTTCTCCTCGTTCCTAATGAAACAAAGATTTTGTATGTTAATTTTCTTCAGCTATGATGGGATTCATCCAGGTCAGACTAAAAGCACAAAGCTTATGTCAACACATTATGCTTCCAGGGAGTATGGTGTGTTCCTCCGGTTGCACTTCTGGCTCAGTTTTGTAGTGGAAATCTAACTGGCACAGCGTTTGTCCATCAGTGTTAGAATGCTGGTTGTTGATATTTCATTTTTGTGTTAATTATGGGTAAAATTTTACGGTAGTACTCACAGCTCCAAATTCTCAACTTCTCCTAGCTCTCAGGGCTTAAGAGGTGGGAGAACGTCCAAGGCAGAAGGCAGCAGGAGCAGAGACAAGTCATGTAGTGGATTGAAGAAATGAGGTGTGTAACAGGGTGGGTGGGTGGTCCCAGAATTAATAATGTAAGGAACAGACATGATGGCAGAGAAGAGACACAGGGTGCTGAACAGAAAAGTGAGAGAAAAATGTGATGGCAGGTGTAACTAAGGAAACAATGGAAAGAAAAAGATTTGACTAAAATCAGTACCTTCCCTCTGTATCCCAAACAATAATGCTTTTCCGTCATCAAGGGTTGAATGAGTCTGTGTACTGATTCTGCTGTGTTTCGAGACACTGAACTGCATTAGTGCAGTTCACTTGGTAATATTGCTCTGTTGTCTTAGCAATTATAGGGTCTGCCAGTGGCTTGTCCTATTGTAACTGTGAGAAGACTCATCCATAACCACTTTTCTGTTAGGACTCAGTTCTCATTATGTAAAAAGGTGCCCCCTGCCTTTATGCCATTAGACCTTCTAATTTGTCAGGGAATGTTAAAATATTTGATGAGGAAGTGGCTTTCTCACCTGGCTCTGGAAAGCAAATACTTCAAACGGGGAAATAATGCTTAGCTGTCCTAGATAGGCTCAAATATTTATTTGCAGTCCTCATTCACTGCGCTCTTGAAATTACTCAGTAGTTGATGGATGTCATGCTAAAATAAAAGCATTAATAGTAAACACTAACATGCTGTACAATAGTACTGTTGTGATGTTGCTGACACTACCAAGTATATAAACACGTAACAAAGCCTGCAGAATGGCCTGGTTTCCAGCCCATAATAGGGGAGGCCAGGGTAAAGATTTTGCTGTCTGATATGAGAATAAGCTTTATTTGCTGAATACTTGTCAATTTGTTTTGCAAGCATGACATTATCCCTATATTGTTGAATATATATTTATATTGACTAAATTATTCTATGATTTCCCTTATATATCTGATAACTGTTGTGGTTTTCAAATTTGTATTGAATCTCATCAGCAAGAATAGCTTTGTATTGAAGCTTCTTTGAACAAAGCTTACATACCATTACAAATGTAGTAAATAAGAACAAATTGATCAATATATGACAAAAGGGTGAAGAAGGGAGGTCAAGAGGTAAAAATATTTTCATAAAAACCATTTTTTCCCCTGTTGAAAATGGCAGTATAAGCATAAATAAATGTTTTGTATTGCTGTGTATTTGCTCCACCTGGTGGATTTTTCAGAAAGTGTTTTTAATCCTTGCTAATAAGGACAAGCTGTCTTTAATTAAGTGTAAAACACAGTACCAAGACTGAAGGGAACTTTTTTTTTCCCCTTCCTTTCATTAGAGTAACAATAGCATTGCAAAAGGCAGATTTGGGAAAATAAAAGATTAAAATTTGATATTTCTCTTGGCCACACTTGGTCAGTGCAGTAATATTCTCATAGCATTCCGAATCAATTTAACGATAACAGTTTACTCTTGGACTCATCTAGAGATTAATAATTAAAAAGTTCCAATCTATGGCTCATGGAGTTATATGTGATCAATGAAAGTGAAGATCTACTGTGCATTCCCCTCGCGCCCCCCCAATTCGTGAGCCCCTTGATAAGTAGCAGTGCTATTGAAAAAGAGAGTTCCAGCGCTGAAGTGTTACCGCTGTACATCGGCATAAAATCTGTCTGTCATTAAGCTAGCTTTGCATTGTTTTCTTTGGAATTCGTAAGGACTTGGTTATGCTTTGATCATCTCATTGTTCTCCTTAGGTTATTTTTTTCCTTTAGAGTGTAATGGCTCCCTAACAGAAGGTGAAGTTTAGAAAATAGTGTCTCCATATGCAAGGGATTTGGAGACCTTTTTATTGTCTTTAAAAATGTCATTCATAGTCCTCATTAGCATTTATTGTTGCAAGCGTACAAGCAGAAAATGTGAAATTGGTATGTCATGAATAGCTCCACAGAGCTCTAGAGCCCTGAAATTTTGCCTGCAGTGTGGTGTGGGGCAGGCATTGAGAGAAAGCTGGCCAGATGGCTGCCAGCACAGAGCAGAGCGAGCTGCAGGTTTTTGTCTCTGGTGCTGAGAGGAGGGAAAGTTCACTGGAGCATACGCTATCACCCCTTGCGTTTTAACAAAACTAACTCACCATCAGTCAAAATGGGGAGGTGGTGACATTGAAACAAAAGTTTTCAATATAATGTAACAGTCCTTGTCAAATGAATAAAATATGTTTAGTTAGTGTCACAAATATTGACATGTTACAAAGAAAAATGCAAGGCTCGAATTTACGGCTAGTGGTAGATAAGCTTTCACACAAATATGCTCTCACATTATCTTTATTATGAAAACCCTATGCATTGAAAAGGCATCGATTAGAGGTCAAAACTAGGGTTAATATACTACAGCAGGAGGAGTTTCTCTACCCCTGTTAACTGAGCAAACACTCCGAGCCTCAAGTCAAAAAGCAACTGATAGCTTGAAACCTTTTTTTCCCCTTTTCTTTTTTTTTTTTCTCCCTTTTTTTTTTAATCCTAAAATATGACCCTAGTTCAGCAGGACCAGATATTCTCATTCAGGCTTCACCGGGTCACACTGAATGTGTTCTTTCTCCTGACAGTGAAATGGCATCTTTGATATTTTCTTGTGTTCTTTCAGAAATAATATCAAATCAATATCAAATTTTTTAAAGTGCATTAGTGATGTCTGTGCTCAGATGGTGTATCAGAATCCTTTGAATCTGAGTGATGATACAAATTAACAGTCAATTCTAATTTACTTTACCCACATTATAGAAAATACTGTAATTAATGAAAAATGCAGGGGAAAATTTGATTTAGCCCAGATCAAGTGAAAGAAATTGACACCAAAACAGGTATATATGTATGAGTTCGTTATAACATGAGTGTTGTTACTAAAATGTATGCAGAAAGCAGAAGAGCATTCTGAAGCCAGTGTTGGCCCTCACTGTGAGTCAATTAATTTTTGGTGGCGGTATTCTTCTGCTATAACAGGTCTTTATGAATATTTTCAATGTTTTAAAACCTGAAATACATCTGAAATACCACTGGGATTTCTGGCAGAGTTCAACAAGAATGGTGTTTTTTTTTTTTTTACTCTTTTTTGATCAAAAAGCAATAGGCAATCTAGGTTTCCAAGTCTGAACCACTGCTGAGGTTGCCTTTTCTTAACAGATGATTTCAAATCATCTTTAGAGGACAAAATTTTTATTATCCCATTGAAATAGTATGACTTTTAAGTTTTCTTAACTGAAACAAGAGATTAATGCATTCTCAATGATTTTAATCCGGTACAAGTAACATGGTGAACAGTTTCTCTTAGACAACCATGAAAGTTTTTT
>WEIS01071868.1:3057-14879 GCA_013389965.1 Todus mexicanus | reverse complement strand
GATGGCTGAGTAGGTCTTCCAGCGAATATCAGGGTAGTTAAAGTCCCCTATGACAACAAGGGCCTGTAACTGTAAGCCTGCTATCATCTGCCTGTAGAATGACTCATCAGCTTCCCCATCCTCGCCCAGNTAGAATGACTCATCAGCTTCCCCATCCTGGCCCAGTGGCCTGTAATAGACACCCACAATAATATCACCAATGCCAGCCTGCCCCTTAATTCACACCCACAAACTCTCAACTCGCTCTTCATCCACCCATGCACAGAAGACAATACATTCTACTTGCTCTCTGACATAAAGAACAACTCCACCATCTCTCCTTTCTGGTCTGTCTTTCCTGAAAAGGCCATAGCCACCCATGACCACATTCAAGTCATGTGAGCTGTCCTACCATGTCTCTGTAATTGTCACCAGATCAAAATCTCCTGACCTAACATAGATTTCTAACTCCTCCTGTTTATTCCCCATGCTGTGTGCATTGGTGTACCACCATTTCAGAGAGTGAGCTGAGCAAGCAGTTCTGGGTTTATCCCCTCCCCCTTTGATTCAAGTTTAAAGCCCTCTCAGTGAGGGCTGCTAATTTGTGTGAGAGGATCCTTTTCGCACTCTTAGATAGGCGTTCCCCATCTCCCACAAGCAGGCTCAGCATTGTGTATACCAAGATATGATCAAAGAATCCAAAGTTGTGTCGGTGGCACCAAACATGGAGCCAGGCATTAATCTCTGAGAGACTCCGGTTTCTTTCCACATTCCTTTCAATGTACCTTCCTGCTACTGTAGGAATTGCCAGAAAACCTAACTGTGCCCCTGATCCTTCAACCAATCTCCCCAGGGCTTTGATGTCTTTTTTGATCACTCTTGGGCTTTTTACTGCAACTTCATCTCCTCCCACCTGAACAACCAACAAGGGATAATAATCAGAGGGCTGTACAAGACTAGGAACTTTCCTGGTAATATCTCTGATCTGGGCTTCAGGAAGGCAGGAGACTTCCCTGTGGGATGGGGCTGGATGGCATATGGGGCCTTCTGTTCCCCTCAGAAGGGAATCCCCTATGACAATAATCCACCTTATTTATTACTTTCTTTTTAATAGACAAGTCCTAATGTGTGGGGTGGACTGAGTAACTCTAGGTGGCTCTGTGGATGGTTCTTCTGCCCTCTCCTCTACTCAGCCCTCAACTTGCAGTGCCTCATATCTGTTGGGTAAGGACAACTGGAAAGGTGAGGGAGGCTGGAAGGAGATTTGCCTGCCTCCTCAAGCAGGGACCTCCACCCATTCTCCCTCTTTTCTTAGGTCTCATCCTTTCTCCTGGTGATTGGACTCACCAACCAATGCCATGATTTCCTCATTCGAAGGTGCCTCGAATTCGAGAAGTCCATACCCCTTAATTGAGGGCAATGTGGAAGGAGGTGGAGGTGGAGGGAGGACTCACCTGCCCTTTCGATTTTGGACCTGCCTCCAAATCTCTCCCTTCCTGCCCCTTATGTCCCCTCCATCTGTCTGATGACAGGAGGAGAGGACGTCCTCCACTACTGGTAGGGCCTCTTCCTGCTATCTTGGCCTCAGGGTGCGGCTCCACTAATCTATTCCATTTTCGCATTCCTTGATGATTCTTAATCTCTCTACCTCCTCTCTCAGTTCAATCACCTACTTGAGCAGGTCATCTATTTGTTCACACCACACACAAGCAGTGTCCCTGACTCCTAGTTTGAGTGCCTGGCTCAGGCACTCACCACGGCCAAAGACTTGCACCACTGCTTGTCTGTGTGGGAGTGTTGTCTGAGTTGCCACATTCTTCTTCATTGTGGCTCTTGGCCATGTAACGACCATATTCTCTCAGCCCCTCGGTGATGCTTCATACATGCCCTGTGCTCAGCTAATCCTCCGGCCCCCTCACACGTGCTGTCTGCCTCGTGCTGTGCATGGCGAAAGCAACAGCTGTGACAGCCGCAAAACCTGAGAAGGCAGTGATGGGCAGGACAAGCACATACGCTGCCTTACAAACAGTGGAGAAACTCCTCTATGGATAAAATAGAAGTCATGGAGGTAAAGGGCAGAGGTTTACGAATTTGGAGCCCTTTTTCATTGTGATGTTCTGGAGAAGGTCTAAATCACTAACTCAGATATATAAGGACTGGTTTTACATTTTACATAGACTAGGGGCATTTTTACTCCTTTCACATTGACTAAATAAGTTTGAAAATTTATAATTATAATTTTTATAATTAGTTTTGTCATTAAAAACCTTTGATACTGCCACAGTGAGAAAACAGGAGTTTGAATCCAAGCACTACTCAAGTCAATAATTTTTCCTTTTATTCAGCATATTTTACCCCAAGTCCTTAGCTCCTGACTCTTCAATAACTTTCTGAGTGCTTTTTATTGCTCTGTGACTAAAAGTGTCTTTTAGGCTGAAAATACTCTGCTCTATCACCTTGTGCACGGTATTTTTTGAGACATCAGTAAAATACATGTGTGCATTCTGTTCACCTTGCTTGGGTATCACATTGAAATGTAAACTTTTATATCTATATGAAAGTTATAGATATAGATATAGATTTTGAGATAATTTTTGAATATTTTTCAGAATTTTGCCCCTGTCAAGGAGTTTGAGAGTTTATGTTCATTTGTGCTCTATTTTTCTGACATAGTGGCATGTTGACATGTGTAAGGATGACCAACATTTACTCAGCAAAAACCTGTTTAGTAGAGGAAAAGCTGGTTGTAATTGATTTATTTTTAAAAAAATTGTTTTGGATCATTGCCTATATTCAGGCTCTTTAATAATATATTATTTTTTATTTCCTTGATAAAGTAAGTGGGAAAAAAATGAGAAGGGAGAAAAATAAGGACAGAGAAAAACTGGAAAACCAGGATGTTAATTTTTTTTCGTGAGTTTTTCAATGAAAGACAGAACTCTTAAAAATTTGCCAGTTGAGAAGAGCCTTCTGCAAAGCATGTTCCTTCTTATTGTCTCATTTGTATTTGCACACAGTTACGAGCACATTTCTTCTGTAAGAGATAATACGGTATATAAAATAGATGTCATGTTTGACACAGTGAGGTACCAGGATATCCTCCTTCTCCTTATCAAGTAGAAGTTAGCTGGTTATAGTGGATATAACTACATTCCTCACTGTTATGACTGTTTTCTCTGAGTGACTCTTACATTCTTTCTCCACTCTCTCTTGGAACTTAATGATTTTTGCTGTTAAAGTACAGGAGTATGTGTGTGGATACAGGGCATAAGGACTCCTTTTCTGGGTTTGAGATGCCACCTAGAAAGCTTAGAAAAAAGCAGTTGAAGTTTCACATCAAGTTTCTGAATACAATTTTCTAATGTATCTTTTCTGGTCTTCTGTTATCTCCTATCAACCTATTTTCTTATTTTCTTATCTGGCAGCCTCTTTGCATGCATGTGAATGACAATTCAAATGCTTCAAAAGCTGTTGTTTTCAACTTTTCTTAATGTTTTGCAACTCATCCTCATGTTTTCCTGCTGTCAGGCTGCCAAAATCACTCTCTGATGAATTCTAAAAGGGTCTGGGAAGCAGAAATTAGACCCAAAATTTGTTGCAGATAATTACTCAATCAGATCTTCTTCACAGAAAATATTTGACAGCCCATACATCTGTTTTTAAGCAGTCCATAACATAAAACTATCAGAACTTTTCTTTCTTTAAGTGCAAGAAGGACATCATTAGATCAAAGATACTTCGTTTAACTGGCTAGCGTACTCATTTCTGTGTAATTTTTTGTTGATTCTGGAGATCCAGTCTTAGGCTGGGATTTTGACCACGCCCAATAGTGTACGTCAGTGCTTCCTGGTTTTGGGAATAATACATTGTAGCGATAACCAAAGCTGAGTTGTTTCATCCTAGATGTCATTCAACACAGCATTACCAGTAAAAGCCTATCAAGAAATATCTCAAGTTCCAAACCTGGATTTTGAATGAAACAAAGGAAGAAAAAAATAATCCAAGAGTCAAGTTAGAGACTGTGTTCTGTTTACAATCTATTTCAAGACAGGATTTCAGGAATTTAGTAATTGCTGTGTGAATACATATATATATACGAGCCAATAAAGTTCATACTTTGATTCCCACTTGTGAAGCCTGGTTGAATTTGATTTACATTTTTCTCTTAACAGCTTGGGATGCAATATTACAGATTTACAATGGACAGTCAATTTATAGTATTTAATTTAAATACTGCCAGGACATTGTACAGAACTTTGAGGCCACTAAAACGAATTTTAAGTGAGTATCAGAAAAAAACAGTTCTGTCTTAAAAAAAAAAAAGCTAACAAGAAGAAAATAAAGGCCAGAAAGAATAGAAAAAGGAATAGCTGATTTTAAAAGTGTGCAAAAAATTAAGTTATCAACATTGTAAAGCCTATCATATAGAATTGAATAAGAAAGGGGATACATTGATGCCATATAGAGGAGCATAAGGTTAAGGAAAGAAGAGAGGGGATGAATATCTGATTCTCCGATAACTTTTACAAGTAATACTTTAACAAGTTCCACTGACATTCTTCAAATACAGGGATTTTACTTGGCTGCGAGGTTTTGGATGTTCAGTTAAAATTGAAAGCAAGAAAAAAAACCCCACAAATGAAAACAAATGAAAAGGGAAGAGAAAGAGGGGGAGAAAGGGAGGAAAGACCCTGGCAGTGAAATTCTGCAATGCTTATGGAAATACCATAATTTTGCTAGTGGTTCTTGACAGTGTTACAGCTGTGTACTGCTCCACTTGTTTGGCAGATCTTTACTACTCACTAATCCATTTCTTTCATCAATTGCTAACTCTCAGGGAGGATGATGAGTTACAGCAACTTGAAATAGTTAATCTAATTTGTTTGTAAATTTATTGACCACAAAGGTTTTGGTAAAGTCCACTTCAGTTACAGGTTGCAATAGTCTCACTGATAGGCAAATTTACATCTATCACATTTCTGAACTCATGAATTTTCTTGTAGGAGCACCAAATCACTACATTTAAACCTGTCTGTCCTGATCTAGCACCCCCTGAAGTCTTTAATTAGGTCCTAATGTGCACATCTACCGGGGTATTCTTTAAAACCTTATTTGCACCTAATGACCTATGAACGAGTTAAGGATCAGTGTTGGAGTGCAGGTTAAAGTGTACACTCTGTGATTGCTTTCAACAACAATGCTAGAGGTCTTTTTGTGAAGGTGAAGAAGTTGCAGGTGATTAGGTAGTATCATGTATTTCAGAGGGCATGCATTTGCTGGAGAATGTCTTGTATGAGATATTGCTTCATCTGTTATTCCATCGATAGGAAATGCATCAGTGAAACCTAAACTTCAAGTTACACATTCTTATAGGTTAATGCTATATCACCAGCATGCCTGTCTTCAAACATTAACTGATGAATCATCACAGCAGACCTTTTAATGAAGTACTTATTATCCTTGTTTTATAGGCTGGGAAGACTGAAAGTTTTAAAACAGTCATTTAGGACTTAGTGTTGAATTCCCCAGACAGAAGTATTTATGACCAAACACCAGACCAATCTCAAAATAAACCTTATAGAAGGAAAAACACTACTTGATGGTAGAGTCAAAATGAATAAATAATCACTTCGCTAGAGGGCAGTAGAAAAATGATCTGTAAAAGGTTAAACTGAATAAAGAAACACTTTGTTTAATTTATTAAGCAATCAAAGCCTTATATGTACATGAAATTATTGTAACCTTGAGTTTAGGAATTAACCCTATATAGGTTGAGAAACTGCATGGTTCTTTGAAAAGAAGAAAGTCAAATGTATTTGCAAGCCTGTTTGCCTTCTGATAAGTAGCTATGTTGGTGAGAGACGTTGGTCCTAAAGTTTAATATTGCATTTTAGGTCAAACTGCCTTCAAATTCCCTGAAATCTAGTATTATTTAATAAAATCTGGTAGTACACTGAATTTAAGGGCAATTTTGTGTTCTTAAGACTCTAGGACAGAAAACCAGAAGAGTACAAAATTGTTTAACTAATCTGTTTATGAAGTATAGAAAATAAGGCAGGCGAATCAAATAGAAAATAAGAAAATTCACAAGATACCAATCACGCTACCCCAGTCTTGGAGTTTGTAGCAACCCTAATGATACAACAGGATACATTATTTTTTCCAGTGTCTTGCAGTGATCTGTAGCTGTGTATGCTGGTGGGGATGTCCAGTCTACAAACAAATGACACTGCACCCTCCACAGTTCAAGAAGCCTGAAGTCTTTCAGAGACTCTGTACTAGGAAAAACAAAAACCAAAGCCCAAAAGCGCACCGTGTAGTTAATGTAGTTAGAATACCAAACTGTGTGCACAATAAGCATAAGCAGGCCTTCAACATCAGCTTGATTTTACGTTTCATTATTTTCAACCCTTTATTCATTTTAAAATACACAGTGGAAATCGGCTACATCTGGGCTCAAGGTTGCCAAAACATGTCACATACAAATCATAGTAATTTGTTTCCTTAAAAACTCCTCATCAAATCTCCTCAAAATGTTCGGACTTACATTTCTGACATTTAGGATGAGTCAAAATGATTTAGAAATCCGTGTGGATAGAAGGGGGAAAAAAAATCGCTGGTCCTCAAACTCTATGTTTCCACTAGACCAATTCCTGTTTTCAATGATACAACAGAGGAACACGTCACAACGTAAGGATATATCCAAGATACACTTTGCATAGAGTAGATTTGCATGGTCTTTATGTTAGTCCAGGACCATAATTTTTATGATCAAAATTTACAGCCATTCCAAATAAATTTTTAACTTGTAGATCCTTAACTTGTAGGAAGGTTTAAGAATTAGTAATATAATCTTAGTTGGATAATAAAGTAGGAAATAAAATGTATACAAAAACATTAACTGGTCATTTCTTCACATAATAAAAGTGATGAATTTTTTTGAAAAATATTTTTGTTACTTTTACTTTTCACTTCTTGCTAGTTCTAGCTTTAAGTATATCCAGAAGGCTAAGGTTTGACTTACCACTGTGAGCTTTGTAGGCCATTAAACAGTGGTTTTGTCATCAGTGGCAACATCCACAAAAACCTAGAGTATTAACAGTAGTTCCCAAAAAGTTGATGCAATGGCTGTCTAAAGACAGGGCCAAGAAACTTCAGTATGAGTGGAGTGGGGTTATCAGAGATCTGGTACTACCAGAGATGTGAAGGGAGTTGGCAATTGAGGAAGCATTGTCAAAGGCTGCGAACATATAGAACACTTTATTATGGTGGAATTATAATTGCAGTGACTTTTCAAATGTGAGTAATGAAACAACCACCTGTTAAATTATATTGATTTAAATCACAGAAGATATTGAATTTTCCATAAGCAGCTGGATGTTCTGCTGTCATATACTTTCTAAAAGAGAAAGTAAAATAAAACTGTACAAGACAGAAACTGTTACAGGAACAGCAGGGAAATAAAGGTCTGGAGTTCCTATTGTCTTTTGGGGCTTTGCTGGATAATTGCACTTTGAATTGACTTACTGTCTCTGGCATTTTGTCTGGAAGATGACTTTTATTTGTTCCTTATCCCCAACCTCTTTCACCCTATTATTTAAAACTTAATTGTCTCATGAAATACTAATTGCCAAGCTGAGCAACTGAATTTTCCAGCCTGAAAAATCCATTATTTCCACTTGCCATTTTTGATGCAGGAACCCTTGCAAGGAACAATTTTAGTTTTATGACTAGTTCTCCAACCCAGCATAAGCAGTAGCTCAGACAAATCATAAGATCATTTTTGCCTGAAGTGAATAACTACATTTTACATCATTTTTTTCTTCTCACAGGCTTTGATAGAACAAGGAACTTGTTATCAGATGGTGGGGGGGACTGGGAAAATGGGACAGCTCCAAAATCTGTGTGTAAAGTCTCTAGGGTTTGTTTGAATATAGCAGATGGAGTTGCCTGTCCTGACGGTAAATAGCAACTGCCTGGAACCAAGCAAGTAAAATAGATCCTGCATCTCTCTTATTTCCAGGATTGTAAGACTACACAATGTACAACCTGTGAAATATGAAGCAAAACTGTGAGATTTTAATATCCTTGAGAAGTCAAAGATAGTTTGCTTGTAGGTTGTTTTCCCTCTAGATGTTATCTCCTCTATTTTTCTTCTCTTCTTCACTTCTCCTTCAGTGGAACAAACTATAACCTTGTGAAGGCAGATAGCCCCTGTATCCTTTTTGCCTTTAAACCAGCAGTGATATCTACACTTCCAAGATAAGGTTAGCAAGGTGAGACTTAAAACCACTGTGGTATTTTTAGCTTATATCTGCTTTAGGGTCAGTATTTTGATGCTGCTATGGAGTAATAAAAGAGAAATCACAATAGAACCTCAGAGTGCGGCATGGTTCCCAAGTCTATATTACAGGTGGATGTACAAGCAAAGATCAGACCAACACAGACATGTTTTTCTATCTATGCATAACTCTGGGCAGCTAAAGACTATTAAGAGGTATTCATGTTGAATTTCCAGACACTACCCTAGATGCAGTATAAATAAATCATTTGTATATGTCTTCTGCCAGTATGTTATGCTTTTTCGTTTTTAAACAGCTCGACAGTAAATCCCTTCCCAGTTCAAAGAAAATAACTTTTATCCAAGAAAAAGTAAAGCAGCCTGCCTAGGATTATGGAAACTCCAACACTGAGAAACCAAGAGCCAATGGCTTGGTAGGGTTAATGTTCTGATGCTGTGCCCCTATTCTTAGCTGAAATACTGTCTCTTGTGAAAGCTTTATCCAGCATGAGTTATTCACACTTGTCTTTGCAGAGTGTATTCTCAGAGAATAGAAGGAATGAAATGCAGAACGAAGGATAAGTAATTCAAAAAGGCGGCCATGCCTTCATTAGGATACAATAATTTTACAGAGAGTTCTACCAGATCACATATTGTTAAGTTTTCATCTGGAATAGTATGTTAAATTTTGTTATATAATATTGTATTACCTTGGGCGGTTTTTCACAGTCTATGGGATTCTTCTTTAGCTTTTGTTTAAACCTATATAGCTTTGTAAATTTCATTGGCATTATTTTGCACTGTATAAATTAAGTTAGGATCCACTTCCCCGGGCAACCTGCTCCAGTGTCTCACCATCCTCATAGTGAAGAACTTCTTCCTAACATCCAATCTGAATCTACCCAGCTCTAGTTTTGATCCATTTTCCTTAGTCCTACCACTACCTGACATCTTGAAAAGTCCCTCCCCTGCTTTCTTGTAAGCCCCCTTAAGATACTGAAAGGCCACAATAAGGTCTTTTTGGGGCCTTCTCCAGACTGAATAATCCCAACTCTCTCATTCTGTCTTCACAGGAGAGGTGTTCTAGCCCTCTGATCATCCTCATGATGCTTCTTTGGACACATTCCAGCATGTTCATATCCTTCTCATAATAGGGGCTCCAGTACTGGATGCAGTACTTCAGGTGGAGTCTCACTAGAGTGGAGTAGACAGTGAGAATCACCTCCCTGGAACTGCTGCCACCCTTCTGTTGATGCAGCCCAGGATACGATTGGATTTCTGGGATGCTAGTGTACACTGACAGCTCATGTTGAGCTTCTCATACACCAGTACCCCAAAGTCCTTTTCTTCAGGGCTACTCCCAAGCCAGTCACTGCCCAGCCCGTATCAGTGCTTGGGATTGTCCCGACCCCGATGCAGAACCTTGCACTTGGTCTTGTTGAACTTAATGAGGCTGTCATGGGCCCACCTCTCCAGCCTGGAATCCCTTCCCTCCAGCTTAAAGATGTCTTGGGGAGAACAGGTGGGTAAGAGTCTCTGTGCATCCAAATTCTTTACTCATTTATAACTAACCAAGTGAGCAAACAGAGTTTGGTGCTAGTTGAGGAATCAGGTTAGACTGCTTAAGGAAAACTGACATATAATGACAGTGTTTGGACTTTCCTCTTAACTCTAGAGAAATGTAAATAGCAAACTAAAGCAAGTGGTTTTTTTAAATATATGAAACAAATATAATTACGTTAAATTATTGTAATGATTTCAGATTTTCTTGGCCCATTTTCATTTACTCTGAGATTTAATTAGTGGTAATGAGTAGTACACAATCAGAATTTAACCAGCAAGGTGATAATTCTGTAATTATTTGGAGTTCTCCTCCTTACTCTCAAATTTTTATTGTTGTGCTCAATGTTTCAGTACTTTCCAGTTAACCTTGATGAGACATGAAGTGGCAGTGAATGCAGTCTGCTATTTCAATCCCTGTTGCATTGATAGTGTTTCTAATAATTTGTTGAGGATTTTTTATCAATCAGTTCTGTTTTGAAGATACCACAATCTCTCTTGGAGTGATTTAATCCTAAACTAAATCTGGGTGACCCACCACTTACTTTGCAAGTAGTCAAAGTACCCTTCACTCCTTTCTTGGTTTTGTCACTCAAAAATAGCACAGCTGGTGTTGTTGTCCCAAATCTGGGTTCTTTACCCAGTGTGCAAAGAATCAAAACACACACAGAGATATTTGCTTTATTTTGTTTCTGTGCAGAAAAGGTTGCTAGGTAATAATTTGCTAAGTTAAACAGTAACACCTGTTTTTTATGTTAAACAGTAACACCTGTTTTTTATGTTAAACAGTGTCAGCCAAACTTCAAATAATTGCTCATCAGCTTTAACTAGATACCTGGGTATTTCAATAGCATGCCATGTGCCATATTCCAAAGTGGAAGAAACTTTCAATACAGTTTTGACTCTCGGAGGCTTCTTTGACTACTTTTATTTTTGTGAGCTTTGTTATAGGAAAGTTTTAGCTTGGAAACAAACTGTGAACTGTTATAGGAAGGCTTTAGCTTGGACATACCATGGAGTCAGGGTATTTTTCTGGATTAATAAATTTACACAAGCTTCTAGAGATGTAATCCTATTATGCTTTGTCTTGTTAATTAGGAAAGCTAGATTCTTCATAAGTGTAATCTTGGTGTTTTTCTTCTGATGTCCTACCTGCATGAGCACAGTGCTTTTATTCCTGGACTCTGCTTCCCACAGCCTTCAAGACTTGCTCACATCAGCAACCACTTTTACCATGTTACACGTAATGAGATAAAGGACAAATCCTTCCAAACAGGAAAACTCCTTATTTTCCTCATTTATTTTTTGATGAATAAAAGTTTACTGAAATTGATTTTTATTCAAATGAAGTCACAATTATTTTTTTTAAATTATTTTTAAAAAGAGCAAAATACATCAAAGCTTCACATAATTGCATGGTATTTTTCAAAGTCACAGACAAGCATTCAATTTGGGATCAATGTGTTGATTTACATCTACTGAAGGCCTGACCTGAAAAAAATTAATATATGAACATGCCTGTCAAGAAGTGGTGATCACCTGAGAAAATATTCTCTACTGTTTATCAAGGTGGTAATTGCAGTAGATTCTTAATGTTACGCTTATTTAATACTTAGACATCTTCTGTGCAATAAACCAGCTTGACATGGGGAAAAAAAGGACCTGTTTATTGGTGATACAGTCCTTGTAAGGCTAACTTCTGTTAGGCAGAGACTACTGAGCACATAACAGGCAAGAAAGGAGGTAAAGATGAAAGTTGGCAATGTTGCCAAAATGGCAGTAAATGTTAATGATCCGATCACAAAAATTGTCCTTCAAACTGAAGTGTGTAGTAAATAGTAATGAATAAATGTACTTATCAGGAAGATTTGATTTTTCTAGCAAATCCTCACTGACACTTACACTCATTTACTACTAAATAGCCTTTTGAAAATGCCATTCCAGCAGAGCATGAAACAGGTTATTTAGATTAAGTATAGTAACAAGATGAGCAGCATGCTGA
>WEIS01071867.1:38603-51524 GCA_013389965.1 Todus mexicanus | reverse complement strand
TGGAATGGGTAAAGTTTTATTCAGGCAAACAGAAACACTCCCAACAGGAAAAGAAAGGGGAGGAGAGAAAAAAAAAATAAAATAGAAGAGGGAAAATAATATCTTTCTTGGTTTCCACTTAGTTTTCTCTTTCATATGTTACCATAATAACTCTCAAAGAAGAGAAAAAGGTTCCCAAAACCAGACACGGCGGCAATCTGACGGTATCCAGCAGTTGTTCTTAAAACTTTTCCATTTTGTTTTGGTCAACAACATAATGTGCTGATTGTGTAAGTGATATTTTCTCCACTTTCACAGAGCCCAGATAGCCGTATACTGCTAATACCGAACCATGTTATTTCAGGCAATTTGACTTTTTTTTTTTTTCCCCTGGAAAAAGCACTTTGGGGTAAGGAAAAAAAAAAAAAAAGTGAAAAAGCTCTCTCAGCTAGATGCCAGATGTGTCATTTTGCAATGTAAAGCCACACCAGAATTTTATAGGCCACGCAACTGCTCATTTGTGTACGATTCCCGTAAAATATTTTCAGAGTTTCTAGGTTTGGTGCATTGCATACCATAAAATGTGACGTTGCTCATACAAAAGTCCCTGCTAAGAGTGTTGTATACATATATATGCCTTATATACGTATATACATATATATATATATGTGACTGATGCTCCCAGATAGGCAGAACCATCCTGCTGCTTTCTTTGGTTTAAGATCACCTAGGAAAGGCTTCCAGATTCTTATAAATTGCTGTGAACCAGAAGAGGCTGCTGCCGTGCTCCACTACTAAAGGTCTTAAAAAAGAAGTCAGCCAAACTCAGAGGATGTGGGGAAGGTGTCAGTGCCTTGTAGCGCATCCAGGTGAGGAACCAGAGAGGAAAATATCAAACAAAAGCAAAAATGCCTCAAAGTCTGGTGCACGCCTCCAGTAACTCACTGAATTGTGAGGAGCAATGCAGAGTTTTCTCTTAGTCTGTACGAGAGTGAGCAAATATTGCAACCTCCCCAGAGTCATAGAAACACAGAATCATAGAACCTTTGAGGTTGGAAAAGACCCTTGGGATCATCGAGTCCAACCATTAAGCCTACTCTGAAAAGTTCATCCGTAAACTATCTTGCCCAGCACCACATCTAAACGCCCTTTAAACACACCCAGTGATGGTGATTCAATCTCCTCCCTGGGCAGCCTATTCCAAGAGCTGACTACTCTTGCTGTAAAAAGTTTCTTCCTAATATCTAGTCTAAACCAACCCCGTTGTAGTTTGGAACCATTCCCGCTGGTTCTATTGCTAATTACCCATGAGAAGAGCCCAGCACCAACCTCTCTGCAATGTCCCTTCAGGGAGCTGGAGAGAGGCCAAGGGCACAGGGTGATGTGTGGTCTAGAAGGTAAGTTGGTCCCAAGGTGCATGGGAAAGCCTCTGCAAGTAGCATTGCTGGAAAGAAGTCTCGTGGTCAACAAATATGCAGGAGCCCTCAAGATCTCCTGTAGATCTCCCGAGGTATAAAGCAACGCTCATTTGCTGAGATGCTGTACTCATTTGTTCGAGTGAAACACATCCCTGTATATGTGCTACGTTTCCAGGCAATGATGGAATTATATTATTCAGGAGATTGTGGCATTACTGTCAGTGCCATCATTTCTGTTACTGCGATGTTTCAGTCTGCATAAAACCCAAACTCTCACCTCCTCTCTGTCTTCTTCTTCCCCTGTGCCGATATAAAAGTACTGGCACTGCGTCTCATTTATATTTAATCCTATTTATGATATTTATGGGCTGTGTGGATACACGGGCAGGAGAAACAAAGAAGAAAGATGTTCACAGGCTCTGCGGGCTGCGAAACAAGAAAGGCTGTGTCACAGGGAGCATGTCAAACACATCAAAAGCACCTATGGCGTCACAAGAATGAAAAAAGAAAAGTATTTACTGCGGTCTTAACACTTCGCAGCAGCGCTCATAGGAACAACCATGCCAGTGAGAGCGAGGGGAGCTCCAGAAACTATGCCATACCAAAATTCACTGGTTAGGATGAGATGCGCACGGGAGATGGCAGCTGACACCAGCTGAACCTGGCCAGGCCTGCAAGACAGAGCAGAGGTCACCCGGTGCAGAGACTTGATCTTTGAAGACTCTTACTCAGTATCAGTTGTGCAACAGGTTATCGGCGTGGGTTGCTTCCGTATACGGTCATGACCCGTACGAGTGGAAAAACTTGTTTTGTAGTAGTGGAGGGATTTTCCTGAACTAGGTTAAATAATATTTATTTAACTGAAGCCTGCAGTTGCTGGAGCTGCTCTGGATTGATGTTCACCTAGCTGAGATCTTTCACCTTCTTGCATCTGCTACAATGCAGAAAATCAGTGTCTATTCATTTTTGTATTCATTTGACATTCATACCAGAAACTCTGTACTGGTTTTCTGGATCCCTTGATCCTTCAGACAGCGAAATCTGACAATTTCTCAAACCACAGGAAACTTAAAAATAGCACTTGTTCCAGTACAGCTACACATTGTTGCTCTTGAAATCTGGGTTAGAAAATACTTACAGAGTCTCTAAAAGACAGAGGCCTGAAGCGAAGCGTCTCTATTACGCATTCCTTTCTTTAAACCATTAACCCTGTGAACAGAAGAGCTACTGAAGCCAGATTTGCTATTGATTTTGTTCCTTGAGACTAATTCCCACATGGACTCCTCAGTGCCTAGGAAGTGTTTCACCTCTACTGTGATCATCCCCTGGGCAGAGGGGGAGGCACAAGAGTGGGAGACACAACCTGGGCCTCTGCACCGTTCAACTTTCTATTTTCATTAAGCATCCAGGATCTTACTTTCAAGACCTCAACCCTTCTGATTTGAAGAATAAAGTTGCTGGAGGAGAAATTCAGGCATATTTCTTTAGCAAACCATGGTAAATACTCTCCCTTCCTTTCAAGCTTTATCATCTAAGAGAAGCAGGTGCTCGTGGAAGTTGTGCAGAAATCCACTGCAGTACTCTACAAAGTGCTTTTTAGGTTTACTTTCAGGAAAGCAGAATGTAGCCCTCACCTGGCACAAATCGACAGTCTGTACTGAATGCAGCCATTTAGTATTTATTTACCCTTCATCCTCACACTTCACAGGAGCTTAACAATGTTGTTTCCCCTGGAGGAGAAGTCTCGCATAGGCTGATCTAGAGGTGATTAACAGCTCCAAATTTAAACTCAGATGGATGCTACTACAGCGTGCTCCTTCCTGGTAAATACACCTGCCAGAGTGTTTCCTTGGCCCAGACAGCAACTGCAGCTGCCTCCTTTCTCCCTACCTGAGCACGTTTGCATTTAAGGAGCTTCCTGGATGGCAAAATTAGAGATATTAAAAGTTCCAGCAACTAGGGTTTGGTACAGTCTAATAAAACAATGCAAGTATAGCACTTGATGTGTCACCTTCCTCCAGTTCAGGGACTTAGGTTTACTTGATATATGCGTTTGCCTCTCTAATATTATACATCTCTTCTCTTGCCCCCATTTCAGCTGCATTATTTCAACAACTAAAGGGGTAACTTCCACTGCAAAGATGCTTAACAATATTTTCAATTATAGTCTGCTTGTGAAGAGCCTGCAGCATCTTCTTCCTAGTTCTTTTTAAGTACAGATTATTAACACAGGTCTGTAAGCGTCCAGACAGAATTTGCCCAGAGTGAGGAGGTTCTGATTTCCAGATGATGTTTCTTTTCCACTGTAGGTGGATCAGTATGCGCTTGGGAGTAAATCTGCTATCTTTTGGGAATGTTTCCAGTTAACTCCATTCTAACTACATTTGCTTTGCTTGGTTCTGCTTCAGGGAACTGAAACTAGCTTGGCTCCAGCATTAAATAGCTGAGCAGGAAATAGCAGAAGGTTTACCATATACAGGCTGGCCAGAGGTGGAGCGATATACTGGAACTAAAAATATAGCAAAGATTGGATTTGGGAGATTCTGCTTGGTTCCATTTTAAGGAGGAGATACACAAGCTCCCAGTGCTGGTGATTAAGTTATCTTCACTGAAAACACATTCACACATTCAAATGTCACCATGCTTCAAAAAGGGAAGTGTTGAGACATGAAAGCTTCGTGTCCCGAAAGGAGGATCTGGTCAGAAAATGCATTCTGCACTTTGTCGGGTCGTCTCCGTGCCCTTTAGCAGTGAGGGTGCCCCATCCACCACACAAAGGATAGGGTTAGAGGAAACTTTCAGGTGCACATTATAAAATGCAGTAATAATGCTAACCTGATAGGGAGTTAAATCATGGATGGGGATGGTGTTTATTTTGAACCAGAGGGAAAACCAGGAATAGCCTCAACCATGCAGATGCAAAGGGGCAAGCAAAATACAACACTCCAAGTGTGAAAAAAGATTTGAGGGAATTCTGGCAAGGGAGTAGCTGCAAACCAAGTCCCAAGTCAGCAGGAGAGAACTAAGTACCAAAATAACCTTACAGTCAAGGTTTCAAATCCTTCAAACTGCTGTCCAGTTTTTTAATTATCTTGTTATAAAGATGGAAAAAAAGCGAGTTTGTGTTCTCAGCAACGTCTGATATACACTAAGGTAGCATCAGCGCAACCAGTGGATCAAGGCGAAACAAGCTGAAATGAAATCCCGTTCCAGATCTGGGTAGCAAACTCCAAGTTTGACCCTATGTTATTCTTTGAACAATAAATATTTTACTGTCTCCCAATTGCATTCTGGAAGAATGAATCCCTACTCCAGATCTTAACTGGACTGCAAAAATAAAACCTAGACAGCTCATTTATTGATACTGTGAAATATCCAAACAAGTAATTTTATGGCTATTAAGCAAAATAGAACAGCTGGAAAAATAAACCTCAAGCTGTCATTAAAGAGTTCAGCTACAGAGAAAGAAAGTGAAATGGTAGAAACAGAAAAAGCACTTCCCAAGGAATGCTGAGAATGGGGTGAGCCCCAGTTGCTCTGATTGCTGGCAGATCGATGTGGCTGTTCGGTTTGATGGATGAAGAGATAGGAAGTCAGGTGGGAAAGTGCCCCCATGAAGGCAAATCTGCTTTGTATCTAATCCACCAGGGAGGAAAACTGTGGGAAAAAAATATTGTTGGCAAAGTACGAGGCACGCAAGCCTGCTCCACAATCCTTGCGGTACTTCAGTGGAAAACAGAAGCACAGATGTTTAACATGGGGGTCTCCCTAGGCTGAGGCGGGGGGAAGCAAAGAAAAGAGTGCCTATCCAAGAAAGTTGCTCCTATCATTACAAGTCTTCCCAGTTTCTATTTAAAGAAAGTAAAAGAGCCAACAGAAGTAGCTGTGTTTTGCAGCTCTGCATAAACACTCGCAGATAAGGGTGGTACCAGGTGTCAGCTAGCCCTGCAAAGTCACCGAAATGTCAAGGATTGTTTTTCCTCTACTCCCTTTCTCTTTCCTCCGACTGGGAACTGCTAATGTTTATTTAAAAGATATCCCTTGTATTTGGCAAGAATGCCAGCGGGGCAGACGTTAATGGATTATTATTTGGAGCTGGCAGGCTGCCAGGGTGATAAGGCGAGCCTGCCTGCCTGCCCAAAGGCCCAAAGCCGTGCCATCAACAGTGGGAGTCAGAAATGAAACCGTTCTGCCAGATGCTTCGCTATCCTGAGTACAGCAGAGAGTTTCAAAGCGAGCGGCCTCCAACTTCTATTTGATCTGACCTATACAAATAATTAAATAAGTACGGAGGCAGACACGGGCTATAACGGGGGACTAATCCATCTGGAAGAGCCGGGTTTGATTTTCCTCTTTTGCAGCGGCGTGGAGAATTTGTTCCAACCACTGTGAAGTCCCTGCGAATGTTTCTGTTCACTTCTCTGCCCTTGAACTAGATCTCAACCTGGAAGCCCTGAGCTCAACTGCTAAAATCAGCGCAAGTGCGAGACCTCATTGTGCTGCTGCAGCTTCAACAGTAAAATGATGACAGAAACATCCCTCATTTTTAGCTCTGCTCCAAAGAGGAGGAGCGTGTCTTTGTGTAGCTGGCCCCACAGTAAAGTGGGTAATGCCTGTACCCCCTGAGAAGGCAAGGCTGAAGGAACCTGGTATTTTGTGTCTGAGATATATTTAGATGAACATTGTTTACTATTAATCTTCTTCTCTGCAAAGCCCTTTCTTTCCCAACAAACAAAACCCGACCAGTATTGCTCCACCCTTGTTATCATACGCTCTTTGGAAGACGACCTTTTCTGTGACCCATCAGACAGCGTGGACTATAATTAAGGTGCTTATAATACAATTTAGTAAAAGCAGGAGCTGGGGCACGGTAGCACTTACTGCTGTGATTGAAAGCCTTAAAGGTTCTGTGGAATTTACCAAGTAGTAATTTTATCTGTTTGGAGCTGGCAAAAAAAAGTAACTTTGTGCTCATTTGAGAGGCTGGTCTGCCACTAATGAAGTCCGAGTAAACAAAGCTGCTTTCCTGCTTCTCCTGAATGCCTGCAATGAAGTATTACCCCAGACAGGTGTTCCCTCTGAAAAGAAAACATACATAAAGAGATTTAGATACCTTTTTTTTTTCCCTCTGGATTTCTTTTTTCTCGCCTTAAATATGCCTAAAATACACCACAGACTCACACACGGTTACCTCAGGGAGAACACGCAGCTCACCTTTGCTGGTGACATCATCTGGTCCTAACAGGGACCACATTAAAGTCAAGTTCAGAACCTGGTAACACTCTCATGTAGAGCAGTCTATCATTTCAGAGCAAGAGTGATGGCTAATACTGCCAAAGGAAATTCAGTGCTGAACTAAAAAGACGTTTCTTTGCTTACTTCTGACATTTCATTGTGCCTTTGTGCAACCGCTCCTGAGGATTTTAAGTCCTGTTCTCTGCAACAGGACTCTCCCAGAAGCACAAAATTCAGACATCTGGAGCTGTAGAGCCATCCTCAGTACCAAGGTCATCATCATCCTCAGTACCAAGGCCATCACAAGGGAAGTGTCAAGTACACAAGTCAAGAGACAATTAACCTAACAGCAAAGCCAGGGTCTGGAAGTTGGTTTGACTTTTCTGTCTGCTCTTCATACCACACCAGGATTGTAGACATTTGAGTACTTGCCCTGTAGGCAGCATGGTAGAGCTGACTCTGAACTGTTCTGTCCTCTCCCTACTAATTGCCTGAAAGAAGAATGAGGAAGGAAAAGACGCCTCTTTTTCACTTGATATTTCTGTCCAGTTTCTTGATGGGAAGATACGTGAGGTTAGAAAGACAAAGTCTTTTTGACGAATGTATCAAGAACTAAAATAGATTGAAAGTATTCTTTTCACTGAAGGTATTTTACATTTTTAGGTTAGTGCCTAAACTGGAACACACAATTGGACCAGCTCTAGATTTATTTTACTCCGTAGTTCTCAAGGAGAACCTTCATAACAGGAAGGCATTAAGTGGTGAATCTACTGGGCTGGTAAAGGTGAAAGTTACTGAATTCTTGGATGAAGCTTTATATTAGCACCAATTCCTGTGGTAATTATTTAATATTGAGGTTGTTCAGTATCTATGTGCCATGGTTTCTGGAGCTTAAGAAAGGTAAGTCACCCGTGCAGGTAGCGCAGGGGGTCTCCAGGCTGCGATGGCACAGGCAAAACAGTCCGTAGAGAAAGAGAGCGCTGCGGCAAAGAGGGATAAACAACTCCGGCCTGTAAACACCATCTATTATTGTTTCTTTATCACTCACTAGGAAACAAAGATTGTGTTTCTCGGCAGCAGTTTCACCATGACAAACAGCAACCTGATTCCGTGGTATCACAGCTTATTCCTAGCTCTAGGAGTGGGTGCACCAAGGAAGGACAGATGGAGGCTGTGCCACAATCAACATGCAGTAGGATGTCTGTCCTCACCCACTCATCTGCCTTCTCATTCTTCTCTGACTGCGCTGGGACTGCTCTGACCCCACCCCGTAAGCTGTTTCTTCCATGCTGTCTCCTCAGTTGTTTTTCAAGAGCTTTCTTGCTGCCCACATGTGTCTCCTCCTCCTCTTGGATGCTGTGTTTTCTACAGAAGCAACAGATTGCTGTGATGTTGTCCTTTTGATCTAATGAGAAAAACTCCTACAACAATGATGTGCATGTGTTTCTTTCCACGGTATTTAGCAAGGGGGCTTGGAGGGACACATCTCTCCCAGGATCCTGCTTCTTCTGTAGGTCCTACCTTTACACCACTGCGTTCTCAGCTCAATAAGCTTTTCTGACTCCCAACCCTCTATGTGTGTCATTGCTTCTTGCTCTCACCATGCAGCCATCAGAGTCCCTACACTTCACCTGCTCTCCCTGGGGACTGCTGCAACTTTTCTCCAAGGCAATACCTTTTACACACAGCAAGAGAAGGAATGACCTCAATTTAACTTCACATAACCCAATGTGTGATGCTTACTAAGTCTTTAAGCATTGCCTATTTGACCACGGCTGGAGCATAACACAAGGTTTTGTGAAGTCAGTAAAAGCCCAGCTGGCTTCAGTTGGGGCAGAACGGGCTCCAGGGTCACCACTAAAATACCACACAGCACTTGTCCATTTTCTCTGCTACCCCATCTCTGGTAGCAGCTCATCAACAGGATGAGCTCTTTGTAGTTGAGCTTTACAGGGATATTGAGTTTCTTTCTCATTTTTGCTCATGATCATTTTATTTCTGAATCATGGACTCAATGATGGGTTTTAATAACTGGCAACGATCATACCTTGTACCGACACTGTTCTAAGATCTCAAAACCCTATATTCTCACACCAATAAATGTAGCCTTTCAAATCAGCTGGGGAAGGTAAGAACCAGTTGTACTCATCTTACTACAGGCAGTGAGGTAGTTACAGGCCTGCCAACAAAGACAACCCAGCTCCAGAACTTGCTCCCCAAACAGTATTCTAGCTCACTTGGAGCATCATCTCACAAATCATCTGAGTCTTTGTGCCGTGGTTATTCTCAGCACAGAAAGCAGCACAAAAGCTAACCCTTACTGACCAAAACAAGTATAAAGGTGCATTTTCTTAGTTAGATTTGTACCTACCAAAGAGAACTTACCACAATGGAAAGTATCCTTTTTTTTTCCCCTCTCATTCCCGTCAACATTATAACACACCTTGGGATTACCAGCTTCTTTTTAGAAAATTCTCCTTTACTCATCTCACCTCCTTTCTCAGCACTTTATTGGATCACTCGTATTTCTCTGTAAATTCCACTTGCCTTCCGAAGTCTCCTGTCTGCCCCCACAACAGCACTGGTGGGCTCTTTCTATCCCAGACCACGTACAATTCACTACAGCTCCTGGGGCTGCAGTTTGAACCTCATAACACAGCTGCTTCGCTTCTAGGGGCTTGAAAGACTCTGTATGTCAAGTACTAGCTCAGCTCTTCCTGTGCAGACACCTGATGAGAGTGTCACAAACCAAGAAGGGACCGGTCAGCGAGGCTGCTGTGCTCTCTTGAAGGAGACAGAGAAGCTGATCTGATACAGTGTGGGATGGGATCACACAAAGGTTGGCTGCTCATATGCCTCACCGCCAGAGCTCCACAATCAAGGCCACAGTATTTATATATGTGATATGTCACGTGTACATGGGGGAACCTCATGAATGTTAAGGTATCAGCTTCTGTGTGGAGCTAACATCTGGCAAGCTCTAGGCACAGCAAGGTTGCATATGTGACCTGGAGTTAAGTTTGAGCTTACTCCATTCACCATGTCCTCTGTACATTTAGGGGCCAACCTGCAGCAGGCCTCCCATGTGCTGCTGCTGAGATGGGGGAGGAGGTCACCCAACCCGGGGATCCCTAAGAGAGGGATCCCTCATAGGATTCTTATCCAATAATAAGGAGCTTTTCCTTCGCTGTCAAATGGGCTGAATCTTTCTGAGAGGATGCTGACACACTACACAAGACAGGTTCATACCTGTGCTCTTCTCAATCTTCAGAGCACCCATGATTTTTCCGGTGTTCAAGTGTCTTTTTGATCACAGCAAGGCAGGACTGCGAGCAGCCGTTCTGAACATACCCTTGGAGAGCCCAACCATGCACTCAAACTGCTCCCAAGCACTTCATTAACATGGAAAGAAAAAAAGAGCAACGTTCCTGGAGCTGTTAGGTCAAATACGAGGTTTCATTTACCCGTTTGCCTCATTTTGCCGTCATCTTGAAGGCAAAAAATAGGGAGTGGGAAGGCAGCAGGAGAGAAAAGCATCATAAATCATTCACCGTATTAGCAGGAGGCTGGATCAGCAAGCCTTGCTCATTTAGCTACCTTAAACTTCATCCAACCTGCTTATCCCCCAGCTGCAGGAATAACGGCCCACTTGAAAGGTAATATTTTTGCTATTAGTGAAGAAAGGAAAAAATGTGATCTTTGCTGTAGCATGGGAATAATTTTTCCAGAGCTACACAGAACGAGCCTGAGTGAATACTGCTATTTTTGGCAATTGCCCTCCTGCTTAGCTCACATCAATAATTTTAATGCTTTATTTGTGGTTTGGGCTGTAAGCAATGGTGAAAGTTTGCGGAGAAGAAGGCAAAAAAAAAAGTGGCAAAATTTGCTAAATAATTTTGAGTTCATGACATTAATAAAAACCCGTGAATGTTTTCAGAATTCTTAGAGCCCATACATGCTCATAAAGCTGAGCTATGAAAGCATTTTATTTTACATATGCAAACATCACTGAATTACTCTTTATGAGGTTTTAATTGGACCTGTACGGTTTCAGTGGTTACAATGACAGACTGTCAAACGCAAACCTTAGATTCCTGTGTCTTGCTATGTCATTAATACAGAGAATCTCGAGGTTTGTCCCAGTAACGTTTTTCCTCGGGATTTTTCAATTTTTCTATCACAGAAGCCCCGCTCAGAGCTTGGGGCTCTGATGTTTCAGGTGCTGCACGAACGCAGAACTAAACCAGGCAACCAAAGTCTCCAAGTGTTTACATTTTACAGGGAGATATTTCACTACAGTAATTAAAGCTTATGTTGTATCATCTTCCCTTTGCTCCTACAGTGGTTTTGAACCCTATGTAGGTGGCCTGCTTCTCAGAGATCCCAGTGCTCCCTCTGAACATCACTTCTCCTCCCACGTGCCGCTGCTGACTTTTCCTTTTCCCAAATCTGCCCTGGGAAACAAACAAAAAAAGAAGTATGGCTGGATTGTATTTGGAAAAAAGGTGTATCATTGGTGGGGACTTGTCCAACCGAAAAGTACGTTGTCTCCCAAAGCTCACTGCAGACTGGTCACAGGGTTTAAACCACTACTTATTCCAGAAGAAAAAGCTTGATTCTGAACTGGAGTAAATCAGCAAAGCTCAGTGAATCTGTACTGATCAACACCAAACAGAGGTGGCTCAAGTCAATGCAATAAGCACTGAGCAAAACCATTTCATCACGGAAAGCCAGATAAAAACTGCAGGTATGTCTGAACACCCAAGGACTGGAAGAAGAGGATGCTCTCACTCCTGAGAAGTGTTCCTCTATTTACAGAACTCATCAAAAGTATCTGGAACTTGTCAAAAACACACACACACAATAAAGTATTTAGTTGGTCATCTCTTCAAAAGACACATTAGAGCGTGAAATGGCTCATAACGGTCCCAACCCACCTAAACAGTCACTGTCTCTGAAGTACAAGAGGAATCAGGCTCTAATTAGTCATACTACTCAGGTTACTGTAGTTAAGCAGATAGTTACGTACTCAGTTGGATCAGTCAAGGAAAAGCATTTGCTGGGACAAATCTTATCTCCAACCAAATCAAGTACTGAAGACACTATTAGCAGTCACGAAAGAATAAAGATATTTTCATATTTTTAACAGGCAAACAACTACACAAAAGCATCAATTCAGGCTCAGCAGATCCTAGTTTAGAGCTGTTGCTAAGTGAGTAACTTAGAAGAAGAATAATGGTTATACTACTCCATAGCAACTCTTTTTTTTCCCCCCTAAAAAATCACGTTGAAGTTCTAAAATTCTGCAGCCAAATTGAAAGTGATCACATCAACAGAAGGAAGAGTGAAAAGTGCAAGGAGGGAAATTCTGCTGCCTTCCTCCAGTCAACAAATGCACATTAATGATGTCAGGCTGAGACTTACACATACAGGGTTAAGTGACCAGTAAATTTTACTTTATTTTATTTTATTTTAATTGGAAGCTAACAGGGTAGCCAGGCCATCTGCATCATGTTTACAACACCATGTACTGGTTGCAATTAGAAGTCGTGGATTGGATCATTAGTTCACTGGTTTAAACACAAACGCACTGGCTGAAATACAGTCATGCTGGGTTTAATAACAGCACTTGCAGAGTGCATTATTTTAGTTCCTGTTAGTACTAGGAAGACTTGGGGATAAAAGTGCTTGGCAGACAAACCCATCTTTTAAATTCTGTGGAGCAAACAACTGACATGTTGGCTCCTTGCCCTGTAATCAAAGTATACCCAGAAAGTACAGCTGGACCAGTTTCCCAACTGGGCAGCACAGTATATTCAGGACTACAGCCCAAATAAGCCCCTTCTCTTGTACTCATCCCTTGTCTGAAGAACCTCAAAGAGCATCAAGCCAGACAGCGAGACTGAGAATGACCTACAAATCAGCAGCCCCGTGGACTTGAGGTGAATCTCAAGGGCAAGGGACCGGTTCCTGTGAGTGATCCAGAAAACAAAAAGTTCTCTCTTCAAAATGAAAACCCAGTTCTACAATGTAGTGATTAAGATCCTTTCTGGAAGCTGGAGATAGAGCTTCAAGTCCCTCTGGAGAAAAGGGACTAGAACTCAGCTTTCCGACAGGCTGAGTAAGAATTCCCTTTATTAGAGTCACATTTTTTAATTCTATAAATCTAATTATTAGTATTTGATAAAAGAGCGAATCATTCCCATCTAAGAAAATATTACCAGCTAGCAGACAAAGATGAAACTAACTGGGAGCAGTAACAACTGCATTTTCTAGCAAAATTACAGTT
>WEIS01071867.1:3990-38559 GCA_013389965.1 Todus mexicanus | reverse complement strand
AATCTAGAATGAGAAAGTATTAATGTACAGCCACCTTGATCAACTGAGTGTGACTCCTCAAATTTTCATAACCAGTAACTTTGCATTTGCAGCCCGATCTCCGCCTAGAAGATAGGAGTTTTTGCAAGGTCCCTCTCCAAGACAACAGGGGGTTTTTCACCATATTGCAAGACGTTCAACTTGGGTAGATTACCCATAGCCCAAGAACATCCCTCCCTTTTCCCGCACCTCTTTAAACCCCAAAGTGGTATTTTCAAGTACTGTAGCTTTGCTGCGTAACCTTCTAGCTCAAGCCGTCGCCTGAGGCACAGTTACTGTGAATCATTATGTAGAAAAATATTACCCAGCATAAGGCAGCAAAAGTGCATTAGAAAGAATATCAGGATCTGTCTACCGAGAGCCTGACACGCTAGAGAGTCCCTCCAGTATAACCTGATGAGAACGGGCAAATTTACAATAGCATAAAGCTGGAATAACAGTGGTTGAAAGGAACTAAATAGGAATCAGGCTCAAACTGATTAGGGGCCATAAGGGAACATGTGGCCTCAATCAGGGTGACGCTGGGGTTTGAGAACAAAAGCTACATCTCCCTTTCATAGGGACACTTCTTGAATTACATCCTCCTTTGAGACAGGAGACGTGCTCGGCCACGATACACAGACAACCACTAGCCTGGGCAAAAGAAATCCTTCTGCACTACACTGCTTTAATTATCTTAAGCAGGATTTGACAAATAAAAAGCGCTGCTTCCCAGCCCCTCGTTTCAGTATATTCCACCCATCACGATCTATTCCAGGGACCACAAACCACGTGCCAAATATGCCCTCTGACTTCAGTTCAAATAGCATATGGCCAAGGGTTTCAGAGTTATTATTTGATAATACCGAAAGGTATTATCAGTGTGTGGTCCATCAAAAGCATCTGAGCAGTTCAGCCACCCCACAGCGAAGGAAGGGTTTCCCGTGCTGGTGTGTTCTAGCCTGCCTGTAATTTGAAAAGGATGATTTTGAGAGCTGGTTACAATTTAAACCTTCTAACTTGGAGCAGTTCTCGGACTATAATGTCAAGGTTGATTAGGGAGGGAAAAACGTAAGAAAAATGTCATTAAGGTTTAGAAAGTTTTAGACAACTGTATTTAGGTTTAGTTCCCAATCAAAGGGCTTCAGCATCCCTGTACAAAAATGCAGCAGAATGAAAATGAACTCTGGTTCAGAAGGGGAGCACAATTTTATAGAGTCGAATTCATCGTGATGTCTCCTCACACAGCAGCAAATACCATTTAATCCTAACGTGCAAAAACATTATGTAAATGTCCTTTCCCCCTCCCATCCTTAATAAGTTTTCAACCAAGTAGCAGATTTCAAAGGCATTTACAGAGCAGAAGAGATTTCTAAGATAGTAAACTTCTATGAACTGTGTGAAAATAGGTATGTGGGTAGACAAGAAAAAGGTGATTAGTGCTTCCAGCAAGGGAAAGGTTGCAAAATGGGCTTGCACTTAATGAGACATCGCCAACTATTTTCCATGCTGGAAATGAGAAGTATGATGCTTTTCCCAGTGGTGAGATATTTAATTACAGTTTTGACCTTATATTCACTAAAAAAATCCAACACAGAAAACCAGAGTCCATGTATTTTACTACTTCTCGTTTGGACTAAACCCCTCGTTTGGAAAACAAGGTAACGAGAGAACTTTCTGGTTAAAATAGTTATAATGTGATGGTTGATCTGCAGGTGAAAGCAAGGGTCCAGACAGAGAGAAGACAATAGCAGCACCTTAATTAAAATAATAATAGTAAAAAAGAAGTACTTGCTAAGTTTGATCAGATTTCCTCCTCTCACCCCAACCTGCAAACATCAACAGATGGGGTGCCTCAGGTAAAAGATATCTGGCAGCATGGTAGGATCTCTTCCCACTGGTAATGAGTAGATGGATCATATTATCTTAGTAAAGTAAACATTATTCTTAGCCAAAATCTCAGTTGTATTTCATGGGGTTTTTTCCTTCCATTTCTGAACAGATCGTGCTGGGTTCAAGGTGAAATCATTTGACATGTTGCTAGGATTTATCTGGAGATAATTTGGGATTAAAAAACCCCACCCGAACTAACAGCAAATGACCAAATGCCACCACTGTCACACATTTCAGCTGGGTCATTGCTGCAGCCTCCAACTTATCATCTGTACTGCAAAGACCTCCTGATGCGATTTATTCCTTTTAAAGAACTGTAAAGACAAGTAATGTTGATGAGGTTGAGTTCAGCGTTTCACCTTGTCGCCTGCGCAGGAGCCCAGGAAGGCTGCACAAAGCAGCCATTCAGAGAACAGGAGGGCTCTCAGTGACAGAAACACTTTCCAAAACACTCTGAACTGGAATTTTGGTGGAAGGTGTGACACAGCTCCAAATATTTGTTTCTTTGTTTCCATGGGAACAACAGCACAGTGGTTTAATAATAAAACAACATCGATCGTCCGAGTTGGAGAGAGTTCCTTGATTTTTGTTTTGAGTTAAAGATTTATTTTTCCGTGGGTTTCCCCTCTCCCCAACAACCATCATGTTGCACAGTTTAATGCCCTTTCAGTATTTTTTCTTGGGGGGAAAACCAAAACGCTAAAGCCAAGTCCTGCTGAACTTATATTTACCCTGATGCATACTATAAGCCAAGCACTGCATCAAACACATTCAAAGAAGCCCATATTTTGTAGATTTAGGTTATTTCATATCAGCTCTTTACTACACTCGGTTGTTCAACCACCCTCTCTGTATCATGGAGACTTGACATAACTTCATCGGCAGGAATAGAGTCCAGAAGTCAGGGTGCAAAACCTTGTCAGCGCTTAACTTCTAACCCTAGTTGTGAAGAAGGAGGCAAAAAGGCAGTTATTCACACAGCTTTACTTTAAAATTTTATTCTAGCTAATTCAGACCTCCTCTACAGTCCTAAGAAGAGGAAAACTCCTCCAGAGAATGAGATCAAAGCAGAAGTTTACTTGAAAAGCTTCTGCAGAAGTCATCTGTTTATTAACTCCATACAGAATCCAGAGAGAGCGCCCACTAACGTGAGGCACCTAAATTAATGCTTGAAGCTGGGCTGCATTTACAGTCCCCGGGGACTGAGTGTTACTTCGCTCAAGCTGCTGTACCTGAAAGTGGTGGGTTTACTGTGTAAAAAACCTGCAACCGTGACACCCATTTCATCAGGGGTCTTGAAACTGAAGGAATTTTTTCCTAGTATGCTCATACCTTATTCCCAAACCTGATGTATGTACTTGAAGATGAACAATTCTTATGGAAGTATCTGATGCTCTTGGACCATCACCTACAAGTGGAGATTCTCAAAACACGTAAGCGATGTTCTTGCCTCTCAGTGGGATGTGGATGTTTAGGTGCATTTTATGCCTTTCCTTCTCCCAAGTGTTAGAATCACTAATATTATTTTTAAACCCATGGAAATCACGGCCTAGGTCACCACTGCGCTAGAAGTGAATCCTGTACGATAGACTATGGAAGAGTGTAAGGAGTATCTCGGCATTAGTAAATACTAACCATGCCACTGGAAAATAAATAGAGACTGACAAATTATTGTTGACGTAATCCCTGTGAGAGTGTCTAGACTAAGGGAGTCAAACCTACTGTCCGTAGGCTGAAGCTGGCTCCCTGGAGTCTTTCCACCAGCCTACAGTTTCTTGTGCAATAGCCACTGCAATTCAGCCGACAGGCACCTGCTTGCTTCTCGTCCGAGAAGGCCAGAGAGTGTAGACAGAGAGACGGGGAATAAATTCTGCTCCCCCCTACAGCTGTCTCGTCTTTCACTTCTGCTCCTCCAGCCAGAAGCAATGCAGGAATCCCCCAAACATCTACTATCTCTCCATCAGGCACAGCATCTCCAGATCTGGAGAGCATCTGATTCCTTCAGCCTCACTTTGTGTTCTCTGGTCTGAAAGTGGTTTCTTTTCTAGAAGCCGTACCTCCCTTTTGTCTCCTGCCAAGGGAAAAAAGTCAAGATGCAAAGGAAAGATTTATTTTTTTTTTTCAAGTGGAGATGAAGAGAAGGGTACTGGAAGAAATCCAAGCAAGAACCAGAAATGACTAACATAGAGAGAAAGGCCCATAACAATCAGAAGTTGGAGGAAAAGCTGGGACAGAGATTCCTTGAGGAGGCAACCTCTGAGAAGTGAGAAATAAGAGACACAGAAATGTTTCATCAAGGCATTTTCTTCTTTCGGAAAATAAAAAAAAAGGTCTTTTTTTCACTTGAAATGAAACCCTTAACATTCAAAAATAAATAAATCTCTCAGCAGTGTGACAGGAGTGCAAAATGTGTCCCTTCACTCCTCACCCCCAGACTTGAACTGAAATAGTAATTTGGCCCTTGCCAAGGTGTACAACCACTGAAATAGCAGAGCTGTAAATCAAAAGGTCCCCCCAGACTCCACGCAAGCAAGAGTTTGAAGGTCGCTACGCATGATGCAACAATCAGGCATGAAATATCTCCGACCAGACCTGGTTCTTGTGCCTTATCATCAAGACTGGGGGTAGGGAGGGGGGTAGAATCTATGATCCACCTTTACTCCTTCACATCTGTCAGGATGGGGTGAGACAAGGCAAGCAGCAGTTACCGAAGCCAGGTAGACATGACAGTACAGCCACTCTGCTGAAACATTACAAAACCAGCTTCCCCAAGCAGGGTGGAAACGACAGCTTCCCTGAGATTTGGCAGATCAAATAGTTGCGGGCAGTTTTGACGTTTCCCTAACGTTTCAATCTCTCATCAGGCAGGTGACTTCATTCTTCATGCCAAATAAGCAATCCAACGCTTGCTCACAGTAAGGACGCTCTCGTAGCTATCTCCAGGCCATCGCATCACCAACATCAAAGAGTAAGGACACCCCCTTCCCAGTAATGAAGACACCCCAGTACCTGTGGTAATGCAAGGCCTGATCCACCTCCCATTTTTTGAGAGATGGCACAAGGTGAACGTGAAGCGACTTGTGAACTGCTAGAGCCAGCGATTCCCGGCAGGATCCGCTTTGCTCTCAGTGCCTGCACGTGGCCTCCGTGGCCAGTGGTGTGCACCACCACCACCATCAACGGGCTTGCTGTTTTCCAGGCAAGCGACTATCGCTGCCAGTCTGATTAAATTACAGATGCTTTGAGAGACTCAAGCAAATCATCAAAACGAACAAAGGAATCCAAACTATCAAACACGACAAATCATTAGTTGTGCTTCAGCTCAGGAGGGAAGAGGCTCCGCAGCTATTCTGAGTCTTGGGAGAAAAGCAGTCGACTACTCAGGGCGAGAATCCAAATAAATCCTGTTTCCTTGGGGAACTCACGTCTTGCTCTCAGCCTGCTTTTCAGATCGGTCTCTATTTAAGCTCTTTCACTGGACGTTTGGCTGAAGCCCACCACCTATGTGCTGTTTTCCCAACAGAGAAAAAGCAGCTGCTTTCCCAAGGCCTGAGAAGACCCATCTGACACATCATACTCGGAGCAGAACAGGCAGCCTACGAAACAGGCAGGGAATCCTCCTGACTCTCGGTGACATTACAACCAATCTACAAAAACAGACCTAATCTTTTGGTCTCCTTCCAGCCAAACAGTGCTTGTATTTTTTTAGTGGCTTCCACCATCCCTACGTTACCAATGACTAAGACCAAGAGAAAAATTAAGGACAGAAAAGGAAAACAAAACAAACCAACCCAAAAACCCCCTCAGTCAAGAAAACATTCCCCTATGCCAAAGTATTAGATAACAAGCCTGATTACTGGAAGGCAGTCTAAAGCCCTGCTTAACTAGAAAAAACCTCACACCAAAGCCTAACAACAATATGTGAATTAACTCATCCCCAGCTTTTATCGGGGGCTGTCACCTTTCCGCAGAGGGAACCATCCTCTCGGTTAAGGTACCTGCAATTCCACGCACCACGTGAATCTCCCTTGACCCCACGAAGGACTAACCCTGTGCTGAGGCGCGGACAGAAGATCCAAGAGATTGCCAAGGTAAAGGTGTTTTGTTTTGTTTTTTAAGTAAGGTGTTACTCAATGAGGAAGTTGAGACATCTTGAGCCATTTTGTCTCCTGTTTACCTACATCTCAAAGAGCTCCAAAAACATCTCAAAGTCTCCCAATTCCAAGGAGACACGGTGAGGCTCCAAGTTTTTGCTTTGAGATCTCCAGACGAAAGGCAATAATTCAAGTGCCAAATACCACAGGTTTCTAGTGGTCTCCAACATCCTGAAAATAAGTTATTTTTAGTATGTGGTTGGCAGAGAAAGGAAGTGTTAAATCTTGGACCAGTATCAAATCTGACTGAAAATTAGCAGCTAGGAACATCCTCTTTGATTATTTATTCCACTTTCCCATATCCGAAGAGCCCCAGAGGGGTAGTAACAATGACAATCACTAGGAAAACACCTGACGATAGCAGGTTAGCACAGAGCAGTTGCCCGGTTCTCCCCAGGAAAACATCCTAGAGTTTGTTTCCTCATTTTTGATGAGCAGACTCCTGAGGCGAGCGGGACGGTCTGTCAGAAAAGGGCCCCTCATGCTTCGCTGCAACTCCTCCACCACAACGCTTGTAAAAGAGCAGAAGGAGACAAGACGAAAACCCCAGACAATCCACTGCCAGATGCCTTCACTATTTTCTCAGAGGTCCTTACGGGAGAGAACAGGCTGCAGAGTGCCAAGTCAAGTTGCTCGTATTTACAAACACAGCACAAGAAGCACATTATAATTTGTTGGTGCTCATAGAAGCTTCAAGGCCTCTCCTCTCCGTATCTGCTGCCTTCCTTCTAAATTAAGAAACGTGATCTGCTGCAGTTTTAACAGCATTTTGATCTTAATTCCATTTGGCTTGGGGCTGGGCCAGCCCTGTGTAAATCACCGGAGTGTCTACAGGCACCAGTCAGCATAAAATCGGAATTCACACCACTTGCCCACGGGGTGGACACTGCCTAAGAGAGGGGTGGTTGAGTAGGACACAGCTTTAGCATCAGATTTCTCATTTATTCAAGGCTAAATCAAAACCCAGAGGTCACCACCACTTTTGCAGGACTCCAGCTTTGCCCACGCTATCAGATAGAAGCTGAGTCCGTGGCTGGGAGTTCTTCAGCACCATCCCCAACAACCAGCACATCCCCTGCCCTGCAGGATGGTCTCAATCATCCTCTTACTACTTGTTGGGTGCAGATCTGACCCGTCTGCAGTGCCATGCTGGGGTCTCTCTCTGTCATGCTCATGCCTGTTAAAGGCAGCAGGCAAGCTTCATCTCTGAGACACCGACAGGTTGTGTCTGCACAGGGAGTTGAAGAGCGGAAGGGGATCCACGGCGCCGCACTGCAGCTCACAGAGGCATGTTGGTTCCCCAGGTGCAGAATATATGATGATATCCTTTAAAAAAGTTGTTTTCTTAGTAGTAGTCAGTGCAAAAGTATTGAGACCCTTTTCCCTTGGCAAGCTCTGAGGCTTGGCTGCCATCTCCTCTCACCTACTGAACCAGCCAGCCTTATTATCACCACCAACCCACTTCTAGGAGCAGAAGTTTGGGGTTTAATTCCAATTTTGGCTGCCTTGCTGTAGTGGAGACGAAGACTTAGCTCCAATATGCATGGAACTGCCTCTGCGGAACTACAAAGCAGCATTGAAACGCTGCTCCTCATCCCTCCAACTCCTGGCGTGACCCCAGAGCGTACGATGAGGTCTCAAAAGGGCAGACGTGCCAGGGCAGGGCATTTCCTCCAGTCAAGGACAACGCAGACAACTGTCACACCGCACCAGAGGCAGCCTGCGAAGAGCTACAAAACCGCGGGGAAGCCTGCAGCGTGCGAAATAATAAGGTCAATCCAAACGACATCAACTCCTTTAGGTCAGAACGAATGACAACCGGGACATGCCACAGAAGGCTGCACGGAGAATTCACAGATGGACAGGCAATCTCAATTAAACTGTCCTCCCCTCCCATTCTCCTCTGAATTACTGCTCTAAAACCCCTTAATTATCTAAACTCAATTAGTCTTCGAATATTTGAAGCTTCCTGTTCAGACTAATTTCTCTCTCTTTCCTCATTTGGAGTGCTTGACTTGCATTAAAGAACACTTAGTGCCTGTGGTAAGGAGAACTTTACAAAGGCAGGTCAGGACTTCAGGGTATTCACAATCCCACCCCCCCATCCTTCCAGTGCCTGAGAAGATCACACGTGCTCAGTCTACGCCTGTATCTATCCAGATGAAATTTCAGCATCTCTGACATGCTTACTTTTATATATATATATATATATATATATATACCTGAAGCCAAACATTTGCATTGCTATTAGCAACTATCACCCCTTGCAGCTATTTTCACTCCTAAAGATTTCCGTATGTACTTTCCAAAATTATTTGCAAAGCGGTAATTTTCTATTATTGCTATTATTGTTCCTGGGAACAAAAAAAACCTCACCCAAAACCCAACCAGGGTGTTAATTCCAGCAAGAAAAAGAACATGGGTGGCAAAGCAGATAGTAAGACAAGACAATAGAAGGAAGTGGTTAAGAGATTCCCTTTCATTTCAGTGATGCGACTTCTTTGTGCAGACCAAACCTGCACATTTTCATACCAAGGGCGGCAATAAAGTCACTGAATTAAGAGCCTCCTACTATTTTAGTCTCTGCAGTGATGGGAGACTGATGTGAAGGCTTCTCTCACTGTGTATTTCCTTCGCTTTCTATTAAAGCCCTGTAAAAAACCTCAATTGTAAGATTTTTTGCCATTCATAGAGCCCAAGTATCTCATTTTCCCTACAAAACATATGTGAATATTGGACTTTTTCAGGTGGGGAAGCCCACAGGATAAGGGCTCCAACTAAGAGGGTTGTTGATGGAGTCACAACTCCTAGAAATTATTTGGTCATTTGTGTATGGAGCTGGAGTATGGAGTTTCTGTCCCTTCAGACAAGGTTTAGGAAAAAAAACCATATTGTTTAGCTGCAAGAACATGTGCACATGGAGCCTTCAGCTTCATTATCTTGATCCCATAACCAATTTTTAGATGTATCTGTGCAAAATATGTACTCCAAGTTGAGAGCTAGCTAACTCAGTTTAGCTTAAACCTATTGCAAAAGAGCTTAAACTAACCTTAACGTGGTTAGCTCACTTAACAGGTTGTACTAAATTACTCTCAGCTCTGTTCTTCAAGCAGTTCAGCGATGCCTCACGCAGGCAAACTCTCATGGATAGGAAGCTGAAGCACAGACAGATTAAATGCATTGCTCAAGATTAAGTAAGAAATCTCTGGGCAAGCCAGAACTGAACCCAGTCTGAGTCCCGATTCAGCACATTAACCACAAAGCTGTGCCATTAGTGCTCGTACTGTCTCTGCTGGGGTTGCTGTGTGGGATCAAGGGGAAACTGCCTCACGACAAGCTCTGTCAGGGAAGCAGACACCTCCTCTGACCAAGGTGCAGGAGCAGGATTACACTTTTCCTGTTGAAGAGGAAACCTATTTCCCCAGCCCTCCACAAACAAAGAATTGTCCTGGCCCAGAACTGGCTGGAAAAACAAAGATTCCCGTTTACAACCAGTTTTCAGGTTTTAGCATTTAGTTTTATTCTTGCTTTGGGATACCAAAATGGAAAAGTAGACTTTTTTTCACCAAAGTCAAAGAGAAAAGTCAGGTAAAAAAAAAAAAAAGCAGAGACACAAACCTTTCTCTCCCACATCCCTTAGAATTGTTCTTATGGAGAATATCACCCACTCGCTGTGCTCTCAGATCCTCATATCCTGCTGTCTCTCCCCTCCAAAAGTTTTATTTCTCAGTGAAGAAGGTTTTCGAGAAACCAGTTTCTTTGAAACATTTCCACCTAAAGTTCTGTTACTAGCAAAACATTTTTTTTCCAGCATTAAAGGGACATTTTCTTTAGGCACGTAACTACAGGAGGAAGAGGAGGAGGCCATAAACCACATGTTAGTCCTGGACCTCAAGATGCAGATTACAATGCAAAGAATCTTTTCGGGCCGTAGTCTATAGCTGAAAATGTCTGCGGGTTGCGATTGTGGAATGTCCCATTTATGTTTTCAGGTCATAGTTTGGGTTTGGGGTTGGTTTTTTTTTCCTTTTTTGGTTACGTTTTGGGTTTTTTCCTCTTTACAGCTGTTGATACACAGGGAAATGATGAAGCTTTCAATTCGATCTGTAAGTTTTCAGGCTTCAGTCGAAAGTATACTTGTCATAGGAATGAGGCAATAGTGTAACTGCTCTTCCAGGTGAGCATCAATTCCTTGTTGTGCCTATTTCACCTTGTTCAGGGCCTCAGTGTAAGGAGTTCGGAAGGATGTAACTTAGGCTCACAGCACAGGTATGTTCCCACCTTCCAAAAGCTGAGCTGGGCTCCAGCAGCTATTGCTGAAAATGCCAGGCTGTCATTTTACCAGAGAAAATTTCTGCAGTGGCAAAGTCGTAGAAACTTAAAGCCTGGCCCTATAGGTATGAGAAACTCTTTAACTAAAATGTTATTATTTATGCAAATCATAAAACCCTGTGAATACCGATCATTTCAGCACCCAGGCAGGGATAAGAAACCTTTTGGCTTGGACTTGGGTAAAAGCCTCCTTCTTTCACCAATCAAATCAATTCTTTCACCAATCAATTCACTGTAGAATAGGCTGAAGTCAAACTAAAACTACATAAAGCCAAGTTATTCTAACAGCCTGTAAAGACAGATGAGAGTCATTACATTATTTATGCGCACGAGGGTAGTGGGATAGACGGGATTAGACGATTTACCCAAGATCAAACAATGAGTCAGTGACACAGTTTTCTGCTGTCCAGTGAAAACACGGATGTACAGTAAGCTGAAAAGAATTCATTTATTCCCCATATCAAAAGGATAAAGGAGAGAGCATTCCCTCTGCTCTGCGAGCTCGTGGTTCCAATAAGTGTTGATAGAACCGAATTTGGCAAGCAGGAAATCAGCTGCACTAGTCACATATGCGAAGCATTTGCTGAAACCCAAAATCTCAGGTTACTCGATTAGCAACAGTTTTCACTTGCCGAAGCCACGGGTCTATCTAGCCCAGCACCAATTTACTCCTTGCTGCTTTCTTGAGAAGCCAGAAGGATACAACCTGCTCAGCGTCCACGGCGCAGCAGAATCAGTCGGGACGTTGTGCAATGCCGGAGTCTTGCCTCACGTCTGCCTTCAAATTGCACGAGTTGAGTTACTTGGTTTCAGCCAACAACCAACTGGGATGGTGAGATTTTGAATTGTTCGCGGATCAGATTTTAGTGGGCTGATAGGATCAACGTGAAGAAGGAACAATTGAGCTGAAGGCTTGTCAACCAAGCCTCAGAATGCCCTGAAGTGGGCCATATCCTGCCATAAATATTTGCACAAAAATCCTGCTGACCTCAGTGGTGGTTCTCAGTACAAAATGATGGCAGGATGTGGTCGCAGTGATCTTTCTAATAATAGGCTTTCCATTGAGATCAATGGACATTGGGCCTCACTTCATTGCCAAAGTTTGGTTCGGAGCTCTACAGAGAGACATTGTTTTCCTGCAGCAGGGAGCACACCAGTGCCAAATTTACTTCTGGCAAAGGCAGAGTTTTATTTTTAATGCAGAATAACACCAAAAACGTCTGATAGTAATTAAACGAGTCTCTTCCTTCTGCATGTCTCAAAAAAAACCCCCAACAAACTCAATCTTCCAATGTTGCTGTTGAAAAGACACACAGAAAACAGGAATATATCCATAAAGTCAGGCATAAAATAAGAGAAAATAAGACTTTTCTGTCACCTGAATGAAATTCGAAGGTGAGTTTCGCATGCATGAGCAGGTGCTCAGGTCAGCAGGAAAGTCAAGTCAAGTTAACACAGATGTTAGAAGACCCAGGCCCCCAAACAAGTTCCTCAGAGGCACATTCCTAAGTCTGTAGGCAGCACCCTTCACTCCATTTTTCCTGAGCCTCTCCCTCGCTCGGTGTTCATTACAGCTTTGATGCTTACATGGAGAAATCCTTATCTTCAGGATGCTAAAGGATGACTAGATATTTTCCAGTGTTTTATTCATTATCTTAGTTCAGCTTTAACTGATTTTAATCTTTTGGTTCTCCTACAAAGATAAGTAGCAGCCTGCCAGGGAAATAAGCATTTCGCAGGTTAACAGCACAGCGTTTCTAAAGAGGAAGCAGGTTTGTTTTCTGCCTTATTTTCTGGAAAATGTTAAAACAATAAAATGAATGAGGAGCAGTGGAGAACAAGTTGTAAAGGAGCTAATTTCCTGCTCGCAGCAGCTCTGATAAATCTCAATCTTGGATGACAGGGGCTGTGGAGAGCGAGGGGAGGGGCGGCTCTTCCTGGAAAGCCAGACAGGATAGGATTGATTTGAGACATCTTCATTGCCAGAACAGCCGGCGTTGGCTAATCATCAGAAAACAGAGACCTCAACCTACAGGAAGCGCAGAGCAAGGGAGACGGCTGAATCGAAACCTGGGGGTACAAACATGTAAAAGAACAAAATAATAACAGAAAAGGGAAAAAAAAATAAAAAAGAAAGAAAAAAAGCTCCTACTCATACAGCAGCCTTCCTGCAGACTGACAAATGCCAAAGGAAGTGCCAGTGCCCTGACTAACAAAAGAATCCTGAATCGCTGCAGGCTCCGGTGCCAGCAGCGGCAGAGCCGGCACCCAGTTAAAAGTGGGTGGCTGCCTGACAGGGCTGCTGCCGGATGGAGCGGCCACCTCACCATGAATCATGGGGCCAAGGATTCCTTCAGACCGGGAGGAATCGGTACAATACACAGCCTGCCTGCTCTTTGCTGCCTGCGTTTTGGTTTTCTTTTTTTTCTTCTCTCTTTTTTTTTTTTTTTTTCTTTAAATCCTCCTGACTGGGAGAGACGAGCCCTTTCCTTCCTGATGTGCTCCGTGGGCGTGCGACCGGCAGATGACTACGCATGGATGGCACCGCGTGTATGTGAGCGAGCACATGAACGCGGCACTGCGAGGTGACAGGCTGAAAAGCCCCAGGGATGGAACTCTCGGGTAGCCCACACAACCACTTTTGTAGTAGCTTTGACCAGCTCCTAACAGAGCAGACCTCCCAGCATCGCCCTCTCAGCGGGACCCCTTCGCCCAGGTCTCGTGCTTTAGGCACAAATGAGATTATTATGAGTCAGCCCTACGGCAGATTTAAGACTTTTGGAAATCCTTCCCGGAAGGAGGAATGTCGCAATCTGCCTGGCCACAAGGCTGGAAGCAGGGCAGAGGGTAACAGAATTTTTGTACGCCCCCTCTAAAAATCTACAGGAGCTCCGTGATTAGGGTTACAGGAAAAGCTGGCTTTGATTTACTGACTCCTCTCAGCCCGGAACGGGGAGGGAAAATGCTTCTATTAGGCTGATCATGTATCTTCACTCTCATCTCTGCACGTCTGGGAACTATTTGAAGCAAGATATAAAGTCTGAGGAACCGCTTGAAATTATTCTCCCTGGTCATTGAGACTTTTGGTCTCTCTACACACCCCAGGTCTGTTTTCAAAGGCAAGGTTGACATGGCAATGAGCTACTTTCTCCAGATACTTCAAAAGGTAGAACACTAATCACAGTCTCCAGCTATGAGACCATCACAGAAGAAGTTAAGTCCAAAAGACTCACTCAACATTTCAACTCTATTCACTGCTATTACCTTTTGACACGATCTTTTAGACACATTTTGATTCGTGCTTTTCACAGTGTAACTCTCCTAAACACGTGAAAAGAAAGAGATCGAAAACACAGCCAAAGGAAAAGTGATTTTTTAATCAGATATATACTGATCCAATACTACTGACGTCAGTTGGAGTCTTCCCATTCACTTCAGAAAGCTCTATATCAGCTCCATCACCAACTGGCAGCCCAGTCTGAGAAGCAACTGTTCCACAAGGTCACCTCTTCTCTGTGCTACAGGAGTGTCTATAGACAGAAGAAATGAGACTAAACCTATCGAAGCAGACAATGCAAGAGAGAAGGTCTGGTCAAGCTGACACCCAGAGCAGGATGGCCACACTTCAGCCAGACCCTGTGGCCTGACAAGGTGACAATGACATGCACATTGGCTCACATCAGAAGGAAGTGGCTGCAGCAGGACTCGGCAGCTCAACAGCTTTTTGTACCTTCTGCTGCTCTGCTGCTGAGCTTCCAAGTTCAGTCGTTGCCTAAGTCTCTTCCAGCACTGCTTGACAAGGATCTTGCGTCTGTTCTTTCCCATTAGCATCAGTGACATCTTGCCCGCCTTCGACCTTTCTCCCTACTTTCATCTTCCCTTTCTGCCATCAATGAGCTTAATTCTCTCCATGGTTTCATCTTCTCCATCAATGCTTTTCTTTCTTTTCCCATACTTTTCTCCTCTGCTTTTGCAGAGGCAATTTCCTGGTGAAAGTCTCCCCTTGCAGAGTGATTTCCATCCCTTTCCGTCCCACCACCTTTCCACCACTAGAAATTCACCTCTAATTTATCTGTAACCCACATTCATGATCTTCGCAGTCTTTTCAGCTTCTTTGACCAGCCTCAAAACTGTCGCTGCCCAAATAGCCCCTTTCTTCTGTCCCCACTTCTCTCCCTGCATTGGATCTGGTTTATCGCTTCCAAGAGATAGACTGATAATGTACTGTGTGTACTTTCTCTTCCTTGCCAGTAAGGCCCTCTCACATCCCATAAAGAAACCTCTTGCCCACTCCAGCCTCTCCACTCACCCACAAATCAACCTTGTTTTCTTTTGTTCATCCTTACATCTTTTCATCTGCTCTACTGGTTATTTTCTTTCTCTCTACCACATCTGCTTGTGCTCGTTTAAATTTCTGCTAATTTAAAAGAACCCAAATCCATTCTTTGCCCAGCTTTGCCTTTTCCAACACCGACTACTCTGTGTGTCCCATCTCCCACCTCATCCTATTAAGTCCACTTGGCTCACCATTTGTAACAACATCTGCATTTCTCTTCCTCAGGTTCATGTCAGACTCTGCTCAGTCCACCTCCTGTTCCTTCACTCCTCCCCAATCATTCTTCTCTCCGTTTTAAAAGTCACTTGACAAAGTTTCAAATCAGTACTCTCTCTTTGGTCTCCATGGCTTGTCAGCCAACTTCAACACTACTAATCAAGCTCTTATGGAAGCCCTGTCATCCCTTGGCTTAGATAATTCCTTTCTCTTCTCCTACTCCTATCACTCTGTGCACGTCCTACTGAGGATAACCCACTGGCTTTCCGTTACCCATCTTTTATTGGCTTCTCAGTTTCCTTCTCTACACAGAAAGTGCAAGAAACAAAGAAGAAATGTCATCCACAGGCATGAAAAAATACAGCATCTCTATGCAGACAGAAACTTTCTGCACTCCAGACCTTCAGCCCAAGTTCAAGTTCCATCAGATACATTCAAACCGCACCAGGAGGTTAGAGTTTGGCTTTAAAACAACAGGAAGGAATGCGACGTTCAAAGAAGAGAGCGCATCACCAGCTTGAAAGCAACTATGAACGCGCTCAGTGCATATTATTGGCCGTATTTTCAACTAATTAAACCTCTACCAGTTGAGAAATGTCTCAGAAGTACCTAGTATCCTGAGAATGGCCGCAGAGGCAGTCAACGTCCCTCTCCACCCTCACTCTCCCCTTTTGCTGTTCACTCAATGGAACAGCTTCCAACTCACGCTGCTCTTTGTGCTTTTTATCGTGACAATCAAGCCCAGCAACAGCAGCAAGTTAATATATTTACTCTGGGAAAGGGTGGAAACAACAAGTCCTGGTTATACCCACATTTGGTCAGGATCCTGCTTGGCTAACGAAGTGTGACTACTGATAAACTTCCCGGCCCTGCCTATTTAGCCACGCTCTGCCGTGGCTCCTGAATCAATCCCACACGGGTGAGCTGTGGGTAGGGGAAAGTTCATGGTTAATTGCTCACTGCTAACAGAAAAATGGTTTGCAAATGAGTTGTTCTAATCCTAAAGAAGCACGTCTCCAGCGCCTGCAATTTGCAATGCTTCCATTGTACTCTTCCAACAGGTGTTTTGCTTCCACGAAGGAGACCTGGTTTTGTTGGCAGTGGAGGACGCTGCGTCTTTGTGGAGTGACAATGTATCATCCGTTCTACCCACATTATTTCTCCTTCTGCCCAAATCATACAAAGATATTGATTGATCAAGGATCCAACTGTCGCTTAGCAATTAGAAAAATCTGGAATTGTAAGTTAAACGCAACAGACTAAACAAACTGAAGTAAAATGTAAATTCTTCACATCTGTATTTCCACTGTGCCTGAAAATGCACCGATTTTGACCTGCCACAGGAGGTAAGTCTCTATGTAACAACATCATATAAATAATTCTCATCCCGTTTCTGTGGTTTCAATACTCATATCCTCAAAAGTATCACTTAACTTTATCTCCACATCCTAAAGTGATTCAGTCTTTGAAAAAAAGAAAAAAATGTTGTGATCCGAGTTCATCTGACACTTCCAAATTTCATACGAGAGGCTGAAATAGAGTATTGGCATTCACAACAAAACCACAGCATGGTGGGTCCACAAACCACTCCTCCGGCTTCTAAGACCCAGTTGTCGTCAGTGGACCACCACTTCAAACCTGAACTTTGCTGACTGGCTTAACAATTTGTTCCTGGTATCATGTGACAGGTTTTTTGAAGCTCACATGTGTAATGGGGCATTTGCTTCTAGTATGAAAAGAAGAAGAAGAAGAAAAAAATTATAAAATGTAGTAGAACATGCGGTTCCAATTGTCTGAAAACCAGAAACATCTGTTGGAGTCATGAGCAGTTGATTAGCGGAGTTCATTCCTAGGGTAAGGCTTCAGTAGATCAGTTCTATCCCAGTCTATCACTGTAGCCACTGGAAGCATCACAGAGTTACACCAAATAGGCAGGAGAGATACAAACAATTTCTTAGGGTGCTAGTATCCTTAAAACCCAACTGTAGCACATCGGTCTTCAGCACAGCTTTCCATGATACCAGCATGTGAAACTACCAGCTGGACTCTAAACCTTCCTTTCATCCACAAGAGCTGAATATCTGCCAGTCTCGCAGTTACAAACCTGCACTATTTTTGAAGCTTATGACTAGAGACTGTAAAAATTCCTTTGGAAGATAAACCGCAACGTACAAGCTGTCAGTCTGAGCACATTGCTTTCTTGCAAAATACTCAGACCCAGTTGGGTTCAGTCTAGCAGGCAAGACAACAACAAAAACATTAGCCCTTTTTTAAGATGCTGCTTGGATTTCAACCTAAAGCTTTTCCAGCTCACTTCATTAACGTAAGGATTAACACCTCAGAACATCTGCACGAAAAGCAGAGGTTAAACAGAAATGCCACTCCAGCCCATGTGCACTCTAAAGCTCCAGTGATAGCAGGTAGATAGAGCTGAGCTGTATATCCTCCTGCCATTGGGGCTGCTGCTGCAGATCTGTGCTCCTAACACCACAAGCCTTGCCAGCCAGGAGTACGAGAAACTACCAGGAAGAGGATGTCTTTAAGGTTAAGCTTCTCTTTCATTAGGCTGAATATCTAATTGAAGGTTTACTAGGAATCCTAGCCCTAGCTCTTGTTCAGTTCCTGGTGTCAGTGGCCTGACCTAACCTCCCAGTGCCCTAGTGCTCCATCAGCATCCACCTGTCACCTCACGCGTATTCCCCACCCAGGAAAGGGGTACGGTTACATTAAAAATAACAACTAAAACGTGGGAGCAAGCAATTTCACTTCCCCTTCTGATTCGACTGACTATTTTGTCAAGCTACGTGCCTGTTTTCTCTTACCCAAGCTTACAGGCAGGTGGGGAATTCACCTGAAAGCACTATTTTGAGATGCTAGAGAAAGCAGGGATGACCACTGTCTCTAGACAACAGATCTGATCGTCCTTTCCTATTTGAACAGGTAATCAACTTCCGAACCCGCATGGTACAATGTGTGGTGAGCCTCTGTGGGGCGAGCTAAGTCCCAGCACCAGCCTCGTTTGGCTTTCCGAAGCACACAGTGTGGATCCTCTTACCAGCGCTCCTGCCTGAGAATTAGAGTTCGATTGTTTCATCCAGGAGCTTTCTGCTGACCTTGATGATTCCCCTGTAACTCGCACACACTTTCCCCTGTAACCCAAGCTGGAGCAGAAGCCCAGCTTGCTGTGGAACCCTGATGAGCTGTATGATAGTGAAAACACAGCAAAACAGATCAGCAGTGAGGTTAGAAATATGTGCAAAGCTTCTCCTGAAAACCCAGGAATCAACTGTGTGTAGATTACCTTGTCTCAGCTTGCTCACAGCTCTAGCAGATTCTCTGGGTTCTATTAAGTCCTCTGTGAGGGTACAAGATCCAGGCAGATGTGAGGACATCCTCCTGAACCACACGGCTTCTTCAGACCAGCTTGCTTTCTAGGAATTGGTCTGGCCCTTTGGCTAAACCTAACTTCTGTGGAAAGGGTACATTCATTTCTTCTCCCCTCCCACATAGCCCGAAACTTCCTACATGAGGTTTTCGCTTTTTGTTTCTTCCAAAAAAATCTTTCTCCGGCCCCTTCACGGTAGACATGAATTGTCTTTTACAGACTAAACGGAACTCACTGGATGCAAGTCAGATGGAACGTGAGATTCCAAAGCCTCCGCAGACAGAGTTGTATGCCTTATAAGCTGATTATTAACCTCATAAACTCTTAGCAGGGGTTATTGTTTCAGGCCACAAGCTACGCTAACGTGAACACTTAACTTCCCTAATAGAAATAGCTGTACATCTGGCTAACTTGACATATGAGCAGACAAAGCTGAAGTTCATCCACAAAAGCCCGACGGACCCGCCCTAGGTCACTCCTATCAGGTCTAGACACTTTCACTCCCATGTTAACTTTACTAGATAAGTGCCACCTTTGGTCCAAAACTGCAAGCACTTTCGTGGATTGCTGTTAAGATTTAATGACCGATTTTATTGCTGCAAGGACATCTCATGATACAAAAATTCCATTGCATCAGCTTCCTAATATCATCAGATTAACTCAAATTTATACCAAAGACCTAAGTTCCCCAAATTACTGGTGCTGCTGCACCTCTAGCTCCATGACTAAGCAAGAAATAAGGGTTAGAGATGAAAGATCTTTGGTGAGCCACAACATCACCAGAAGCCTTGGGGACTCAGATGTTAGCTTTCTCTCTGCTGTGATTTATGAACAATAGAAACCTCTAAACAATCTGCTCATCGGTGAGCGAGCTGTGGTACAGCTCTGCACGCCTTTGCATCAGAGGTTGAAGAAGATGCACTTAATCAGAGCAGAAAGATAGAGAAATGGAATACACAGCTCCATCCCTTCTCCACATCATCCTCTGAGCTCGCTCACCGTCTCTCAAGCTTCAAACAGCAGACTTGTGCTACCGGCGCAGAGTCATTTCTAGCACTGCTACAGAAAACACACACGAGCCTTTGACAATAGTGGTTTAGGGATTTATCTCCTTAGTTGCTTTAGGAAGGAAAAATAACACCAACACTCAGCTACTAGGATCTGTCTCACTTCTGCCTTCTGTTCCTGAGGATGGAATTAGCTCCTGCAGGAGGCTTTGGACTAGATGGAACAAAGTGAAGGGACATACTCCCTCCAGCACTGAAAATGTCTCCAGGAGGCCCAGAGCACACAGAGCAGAGGAGGGGCTGCTTAGTTTCGGTGTTTGCATCCGTTATGAGTAAGTCTGTGGTGCCCTGACAAGAAGGCCTGCAGAAACCGGGGTGTGGCAGCTCTTCGGTGCAGCGAGAGGGCCCTGAAGCCTACCCGGAGGGTTTCCTCTAGGATAGGCTGGCATACGAGCCAAGGCAGGAGGCTCCTGTGCCACTTTGAGACGGGCTCCAGCCTCTGCCAGAGCCGTGTGACTCATGGGCGAGGCGGGGGGGAGGGGCAGAAAAAGGCAAGACTTGGCAACCTGGGCTGTCTCACACAGTGGTAGGTTTTGTTCTCCATGGGATAACCCAAGGCATGTGGTCAAACTCTTCGGTAATCCTTGTCACCCTCCGGTCATCTTAATAGCAACAGATCCTATCACTGAATTCACGTGGCATACCGAGCTTGACGGGTCCTGGTTCTCCCTTGCTCCAGCTGCCCAAAGGATGGTCATGGAGCTGCTGAGGAGTGATGCTGGTGGGGCTAAGAGTCTCCTGCTCTTTCTCCCACTGCAGCAGTTCGACGTGCCAAGTCCCAGGAGCCAGCAATATCCGTCTGGGACAGGACGCCACTCCCACACAACACGACGAAACCAGGACTGTGATTCATGAGTGGAACCACTTCCCTTGGGATGGTTGTAATGGCTCCCATTTCCTGCTGTCTACCCTACCTGATTTTTAAGGTTCCCATCCTCACCACAAGAACCAAAGAGCTTGCATAACAGATGAAGCTCAGCTGTAGTTCACAGCCCAGCACCTTAGCGTGTTTCTGGTTAGTACCTTTAAGAGCTGGGCTGTACCCACTTGTGTTGGGATCCCTCGAAAATGTCACCTTCCTTTTAGTAAACTCTTTTAGTATCATCATATGTTGCTCATAGAGCCCACGGAAAAAAAACCTCAAGGCCCATGAGTTGTACTAAGCACCTTCATATTATTTTACTACTTTGCCTTTTGCAATGCAAATGGAAAAGAAATTATACAGCCTGAAGAATACAGAGAAGACACCTCCTGTACCTGAAGACCACATATTGTACTTTCCCTCCCAGCTCAAATGAATCCTGAAGCAGTATTTTAAAAAGCCTAACCATACATTGCCAAGTTTTTGGCAGGCCAGATCAAATCTTTTTAATGAAATTGTTTCGAAAAGAGGATAATACAAACGTGGTCAAGCTCCTGCCACACACTGACCACCCGGCCCTGTGGCTAGCACTATGTGTGTGACCAAGCGCGTACTTGCTTGAGTAACCACGTTGAAAGGGTAACGTGACGTCTGCTTCCCATTTCACTTCAGTGGGACTGACGGTGTGAGCGGAGTTAAGCAGGTGACAGTGCTCAGTGCTACAGGCTTTTCTGAAAAGCGACCATCTGAGAAAGGTTCAAAGTATGATCCCCCAAAAGGAGACACAAAAATAGCATTTTTTTTTTCAAATCACAAGGATAATAGGATAATTTATGTTTGAAAGGGACCTCAGAAGAATATCCAGTTCAAACTCCTGCTCGAAGCAGTGTCACCTCTGAGGTCAGACCAGGTTACTCAGGGCTTTAATTAGTCCATTTGCCTTTAGGGTGTCTATTGCATTGAAGAGTTCAGGGTTTGTATTAAAACAGGAGGATTTAAAATGAGTGAAAAAGAAATGGTAACAGCCTTAGAAATACCAACAAATACAATCGACAGGCTTCTAGGAGTCAGTTAACAAATGTCTTCCCAGTACTAACTCCTCTGTTCTGATTCCCAACATATTACATTAAAGTAACAAGAAGCAAGCTGAGCTGTGGGGGTTGATTCTCTAACTTCTGCAGGTTTAATTTTCACAAGTGGCAATGACACCGACAGCTTAGAACACGTGAGCTTCTACTGTTTCCATCGAAATACCCTTACGCTGAAAGTGTATTTGCTTACTGACCAAGTACAATAACACTAAAACGTTCGTGTTACATAAACTACTGACAGAGCCCATCCCTGGAAGTAATAAGCTATTCGTTAAAGATTCCTTAGATTCCTCGTGACGTTTCCTGATAATGGTCCCATTTCTAAACACAGATTACATTTAATACGCCTGGTTTTAACAACGTTAGCTTGTTCCAAAGTGTGCTTTAACCCGTGTTATCAGAACCGCAGTTGAATTCCTCATATGGTTAAAGGGCAAATTCAGATACCTTTAGTCACCTTTTTCCACAACAAGTCGAACTGAATTAACTGGAGATTGATGATGAGAAAATGAACAAAGAGCTGAGGCTGCACACAGGGCTAATACGAGGATAACCGTGAGACAGTGGGACTTCAGAACACCTCTGGGACTGAAAGGGCCCCAGATTTGCTGCATTTCACCTTCACAACATTCCCAAGTTTTCACTGTTTTATCAGTAAGGTTAAAGCAATGAAAGCTCCTGAGGTAGGGAGGTAGGTTTCTATTTTCTGAAATGTGATGCTACAATACAACTTAATTCAAGTACTGGAAGGAGAACATGTCCTTGATTTCACTGTAACTGTGTTCAGACAAAGGAACACAGTTGAAATAGTCTATAAAAAAATACTAACATCACTAAAGCTGACCGAGGTGCTCGCTACAAATTTGTACCTAAACACGGACTTGCAAGAACCCCCTGCAGAGCTGAGACATTCTGGACTAAGAAAAAGCAACACAATCACAGGTTGAGAATGGCACTCCTGGGCTTGTTGATTCGGATTGACGGTAGCTCGGGTGCATTCAAGTGTTTTGTGTACAGAGAGAACTTTTTTAACTGCGAAAAAAATTCTAGGGGAAGAATTTCTTTAGTGAGTGGTATTTCCCATATCCCAACATAAATTTTTCTGACTACCCTCTACCTTTATGTGGCAGAGGCAGGAGCATCCCTTTGCCAACCAGGACTTTGTTGAATGTCCCTCTGCCGTATTTAATGTCCAAACCCCAGAGCTATAAATGGGTTTTCCTCCTAAATTATCAAATTCCATAGCTGTTGCTCAGGCACACCATCCCCTGCCTCATCGTACCAGAGCTGCTATCATGCTCTTCCTTATTGCCCGATAGATGTTTCTCTCTAATCACCCTCTTCCTTATTGTCTGATCACTGTTTCTTCCTAATTATCTCCTTCAATACCACTCAGGCACGTGAATAACTTGTTTTAACATGTTTTACATGACAGACATATTTAAGGGACCAGGAGCATACAAACAACAGTAGAAAACATGCAACAGATCTCAGCTAAAAATGTGCATTAAATGAGTGCACAGCATTATATTGCTCTGGTTTTTTCTGTTGTTGGTTTTTTGTGTTGTTTGTTTTCTTTTTTAATCTACACTATCAGTACTGTTAACCCCACCTACTAAATCCACAGGCACACACCTAGCACTGGTACAAAAAGAAAATGAGCTAGAAAACACCTTATAACCCCCCAAAAAAGAATATGGGGATGTTTTGACAGATTCATAGAAGAAAGAAAGAAAAAAAAAGAGCTGTATTTCATCCTTGTAACCGTGGAATCCAGTTTTGTAATAATAATAATAATTATTTGTGCTGCTGACTTCCTTCAACACCTGTGACCCTGCTTGTCACGGCCTCATTGCCTGCTGGAAACTTGGCAAAAGACAAGAGAAGAGATATTAGGGAACCAATGCTACATCCTGAGAGAGGCCATAAAGTCCAAAGGTTGAGCAGAATTGCCAGGAGCAGTCTGATAAACTCAGGAAGTATGTGGCTCTGACGAGACAAACTGCTGTGCCCGAGTACAATCTGTCCGAGCTCCGCGAGCTGCACCCCAATGTCTCGCACGCTCCACAGAACGCACTATGCAGGGACTTCTCCCAAATAACTCCCTTGAAAAAGAATTACGTGAAGCTTCTTGCTGAATCTAGTATGTGACCGCTCGGTGCGCTGCACATGCCAGGATTTCACAGATCTTAAATTTGAAAAGCAATCCTCTTTATTTTTTCAAGCTAAGCTAGGACCATTTGTTTGATTTAATAAAAACAAAAAGCCCCCTGTAAAACCCCTTCGGAATTAGCATATTCAAGCCTTTTCAAACCCTGGCTCCAGTAAAGAACTTGTCCTTAAAAATCTATCAGACTGTAACTAAGCTTGTAACTTGGCATGTGAAATAAACAAGCCAATAATCAGATCCTTCAGAAATTTTCAGTCAAACCTGTAAAAATATCTAATCAAACAGCGTTTGAAGAGTTTTTCTTCAGGAGGAGAGTACAGCAGCTTCGGTTTCACGTTAGGAAGAGTAGGGGGGATTAATAAGGAAAGGGGGTTTTCCCCCTATTTCCTATGCACCGCTCAGTCGGTTACACTAGCACGACTTTTTTGTGAAGCCATGCTGTAAATCTGAGCAGTGAACTCTCTCCTGGCTTTCAGAACAAATCAACCCAAGCACCCAGCGTGGCCCCCCCAAAGAACTGGGCAAGCACAAGCAAAGAGGCAGCGCGGGAACGGCAGCCAGGGGAGGGAGGGAGGGAGGAAAACGGCCGTGAATCGCTTCGAGCTCATATTGCTGCTGAGCACTTGCTATTATAAAACCATAACCTAATACGCTTTCAAGACGACGGCTCTGAACTGCCCCACACGGTGCGCGCCTCCTTCCCTACGCGGGACCCTACGGGGATCCCGTGGCTGCGCGGAGACGCCCGCAGGCTCAGGCACTGCGCTCTTTTACACTTTCCATTCTCAACTGCTTGTTCGCTAAAGCAGAGGATAACCCCAGCGAGGCTTGTAAACACAACGGCTTCCTTGAGAAGCAACAGCAAAATCCCCAAGTCCGGCTCTCCTTGTCAGCAAAACGCCTGCCTTGGGAGGGCCGTGCTCCCTGGGGAGCTCAGCTGGGGGAAGCGGGACAAGGAACTGCCTTTTTAGGACTGAGGCTGAGCAGAGCCGGGAAGCGCTGGGGCAGGACCAGGGCTCCAGCAGCAGCTGGTTGGCCTTATAAGGAGAAAGGCAGGTATTTCCCAGTCGTGTACTGGGAGCTGCACAGCCAGCCCAGCAAGGTAAGGCGAGGCACGGCTCCACGGTGAGGCTTGGCCCACCATCAGCCAGGGGGACCCTTGGCCACAGCCCCGCTCCTGCTGGGTGCAGCCCTACAACCCTGGTGTCTCCAGCCTCCAAACATTTCAAATAGGCCTTATTAGGAAGCAGAGAAGCTTAATTAATTGAAAGATCATTTTCAGATCTGTAAAGCCAGATGGTTGGTGGGTGAACCGTACTTGCTTCTAAAGAGACATTTTAAGGCATTCAAAGCAATGGTTTGGAGGGCGAGTCTCTGATGTCAGGCATCCCTTTAGCTCCCTACAGAAGTGGGCAAGTTTCCTGAGGTGATGAGCAACGGGATTTTCTGAAGACCTTAAGAGAAGGGGCAGGACACTCAAAGCTTGAGACACTCAGCAATTTGTTTAAGCAAGCTCTAGGAACACACATGACCAAGACTCCTCCTCAGCTGCCTAAAAAATAAGACTGTTTGACAAGAAGCCAAAAATATTTTAGTTTCATTCAGTTTAAGTTACTTTTTTATCACTTGTTTTATTTTTCTAGGGAGAAAAACAAACTAAATCACTTGAGGCCAAATCCATATATCTATGTCTATCTATGTCTAAGCACCCCTGACAACAAACTACCCCATATTGTTGTTCTTTTTACTCCCCTGACTCCAGCTTTTAGAGGTAACAAGAGGAGGCTGTGAGTAAAATAGGAAAGAAGCACATTTTTTTCCCCAACAATATCAGCTTTTAAATTTCATTTTTAAATCCTTCTCAGGAAATGGCAACAAAACCGAAGCATCCTTGATTATTTTATTTTGGGGAAGAAAAAAAAAAGGGGTAATTTTCCTTTAGATATGGTTAAAAAAATAATTTCCAGTGTAACATTCAAATGAGAGACTACCCATCCAGAAATAATACAGCATTGCAGTTCTGACTGTGAAACGGCACACTGAAATTCAAAGAATTACCCAGATATTTTGTCAGCTTCGTTTCTTGAGGTTAAACTTAGATAACTGCCTGCCCTGAATGGTATAGGTTTAACCGAAAGCAGCAACTTTTAACCTGGAGATACGAGAATGGCTTGATAGTTTTGATCTGCGCTACTTTATAAATCCACAGGTAAGTGTCTGCTTGACATCACAAACTCCTGCCATTAGTGCCTTCGGGTAATCGTGGCAGCAAGAAGACCAAAACTTTGCTTCATCTTACCACATCCCACTTGCAACATATCAGCAAGAAAACGTGGGGGAAGTACTAATTACCCGTGGATAATCACAGGGCATCCGTTTCTAGGATTTCTTATTATGAGGCCCATCAGGAGAAACAAAGCCACGGACAACATGAAAAATGACTTTAAACAACTGAAAAATATCTAGATACGTGATAAACTTACTCAGTATGAGCTCAGCCATCACGTAGGGCCTTCTCCAGTTGTTGATTGGGCTGGGATTACAATTCTGTACCTCCAAAGGAACACGAGGGTAAGACTACTTTCATAAAAGGAATAAAAGTTTTGACACCAGGTTTCATTTTATAAATTTCTCCTTTAAAGTAATTGGCTTTCCAAAGCAGTTCAGCTGCCAGAGAGGGAGAAAAGCAGGCAAACCATTCCCTTAAAAGCAATGACTGTGCTACGCCGCTCAGGTACACGAGGCATCGCTCCAGAACTATGGAACGTTGGCTCATTAGAAGCAATTAAAAAAAAAAACCCAACTCTGAAGGGATTTTAAAAACAACAACTTCCAAAACCAAAACAGGCGTATATACCACATGCATTTGTTTATGCAGCTGTAATGAGTGATGAAATCCATTTATGAGCTGAAGTCACAAGATTCTAAGCAGGTCTTTGTTTCATCTCAGTAAGTCATGACATTTCCCTACTACTTATAATAATGTGATTTGGATCAACAATTTCAAACTTATGCACCTGGTTTTTAACAAGGCTCACCAACTGCGCTTCTCATCTGCTTCGCTGGAGGCTGAGCGGTCTATACTTCTGAGCCACCACTTGGATTAAGCATCCTAAAGACAGATATAAAAAGCTTGGTTTAGTATAACATACCAGCTGTAATTCTTGAATTCGGCATATATTCTGTGATTCTTACTCGAATTCTGTGCAACCTGCAAAGAGCGTAAACAAAAATCGATGAGACCATTAGTGGAACGAAGACTCAGAGCATCAGCCCTACCATAACCACAAAGTCTGTCTAGATGGATGCCCTTAAAAGACTTCAGGAGGGTTGATACAGACAATGGCTTTCGTTCCAGCACGTTGCTGTGACTTGGAAGAACAAAATGAAGATAAATGCAGTAGCTTGCTGTCTACATTAATGCAGCATTAGTGCCCTGAGTAACAAAGGTAGGACACAGCATGCAGGGGGGGAAAAAAAGATTCAGCACAAATAACTATGAAGTTACATGTGTTTTGTGTATTTATAAACTGTGCCAGGCTTTAGATGTATTATTATATAGCTTTAGCAGTATACAAGTCAGTAATCCTGTATATAAATCAAGACCACATCTTTAGCTTTCATATTAAGGAGGAAAAAATAAAATACTTTGCCACTGCTGCTCTTGCCATTACACTTCTATTACACTTCTGTATAAGTTTTGCGACCATCAGATGAAAACTAAATGAATCTAGGTCCACCGTTAATATAAACAGAGTGACTTTTTGTATTTCTTTTAAGAAGGGAAAAAGCTCAGAATGCTAATCTGAACAAAAAGTCCATCTACGTAACGCACAAAAGCAGGACATGCCAGACATAGACAAAATTCTCGTAGCCTTTAAGGTCTGAAGGCAAGTGTTGCTATCTACACTTGTTCTCCATTCTGTTTCTTACGTCTAGGTTCATTCACCTCCTGCTCTCCAGAGTCCCCAGGAAGACAGGAGATCAGGTGGATTTTACACGTCACCTAATCAAGGTAAGCAGAATGACTATAAGGAAGATGCAAGGACCTTTCACCTCGAACTGTTTGTTGCAAGCAACCTCGTGTTTATACGCAAAAGCATAAAGTACGAGATAATTTCCTCAGCAGCCTGCACTCAAACTCAGGACGGCTCCAGAAAGGCCAAAGCACAACCAGCAAGGTCAATGTATCACCTAAAGGGCACAAACAGTACGTTCCTCTACCTTGCCCTTTTTACAATTATTTTTGATGATGTAGGAAAATAATATTCGCTACTGCCACTGTCTTTCCCGATGTGAAAAAAAAGTCCTAAAGTGATAATCAACATGAAGCAGCCAAGGAAGCACCGGAAGCACGACCAGACTCCTGGAGGGACTGGAGGGAAAGTCTTATGAGGAGAGACTGAGGGAGCTGGGGTTGTTTAGCCTGGAGAAAAGGAGGCTCAGGGAGGACCTTATCACTCTCTACGACTCCCTGAAGGGAAGGTGTAGACAGGAGGGAGATGGGCTCTTCTCTCAGGCGATTTGTGACAGGACGAGAGGGCACAGCCTGAAGCTGCACCAGGGGAGGTTTAGGTTGGATATTCGGAGGCACTTTCTCACAGAAAGGGTTATTAAATACTGGAATGGGCTGCCCAGGGAGGTGGTGGNTAAACCCAGCTGAGAAGCTCTGAAAAGGCACATTAAAAAAAATAACTGTGAGACTGTTAAGTAAACAGTTCGCTTACTGGATTTGCTATAACCGAGTAAAACCTTTCTTCCCCTTTCCACATTAAAAGAAAACCCTAAAACCACATTTTGCATATTTTTTTAGTTCAAACCTTTTCTTACATGGTTCCCAGGGCAGACCAAGTCTACCAAACTTTAAAAAACGAATCCAACATTGTTCTAAAATAACAGTATTAGAATCTGGTGAAGCGTGAACAACAGGACTATCAATAAATGTCTGCTCTTACTCCCAAGACCCAGAATGGAATTCTAAACAATTTTTAGCCGCTAAGACTGACAATTTATTGAACCTGCACTTGCACAGCAGCTTTAGGAATCGATGTTACCCATCTCATGCCTCTCACTGCTTTCATCAGGGAGAAGAATGGCGCATTTGGAGAAAGAAAAACATTTCTGTGACTCTTTTAAAAATGGCAGTGGAAAGTTTCTTGAAAGGTCAGAAAGCTAAAGAGTTATCCTGCTAGGAACAGATTAGCAGGCAGAGGGTGAGCAAGGTGGTCAGGGGTGTACGGGAAGCATAATCTATCAGAGTGATAGCATCATGGTGTGTATGGTACAATCGTATCTTATCTTCCCAGCCCTGCAACCAAAATCAACCACATCCAAGCCTTGGAGTCTGATTCTGTTGTCTTTAAGTACACACCCCTCGGGGTGGCGACCCCAGGACACACCACACACGTCTTTTACTTCATGTAAGACAAAATCAAAACAAACATAATCAGTATTTTTCCTTTTAGGACTCTCACTGAGACTCTTTGATGTGTTTTCCCTAATCGTTTTCTCTTTTTAACCATCACGCTCAGGGGTTTCTCGGAGCTTATAATGGTCTGGGTTTTATGTAACCTCTTCCACGCGGGCACCTTCCCAAGCTCCCAACACAGCAACTGCTGTAACCGTACACAGCAACACTACACCAAAGAATACCTTGTCCAAATGAAACCAAAAGGGAAATTTAGATGAGTACATTCTGCTTAGGTTGGAATTTTGGCTCAGATACAAGAGTTAACACTCCCGGCCTTGCAAAAAGAAGCTCTAATGGAGATACTGAAAATGAAAGTATCTCTTCTACTTCAAAGCTGAAAAACTGGCCGCTTCTATAACATGTTCTTCTGCTCTGGGAAATTTTATTTAGCTATACCCATGCGTGAAGGGGAAATCCTCGGTCTTGCACGTTAGCTGTGGGTTTGCCATTCACTTGCCTATGACCTGCAACTCCACCGGAATGATTTAGCACCCATGGTATAAAACTACTTAGATTTCTATTTTCCCCTCCAGCTGCTTACCAATTTTATCTTTTTCTTAGGAGCAATTATTCCCATTTACATTTTATTTTGATTCTCTTTAGCAGTATCCCTGTTTACATAGAGAATGCTTAAACAGATTAGCACTTCTTTTCAGTGATACCGAAGCGGTGCATTGGCTCGCTACAGGTCTAAAATTTTCCAGATCCACTACTAATAAAATGCCTAAACTTAAAATAGGCACTACGTAAAAAAACTCACATAACTGGAACACCCATAAAATGCCTTGTAAACAGCTGCCCCGGATCTAAGCTGTCAGTAGATTCATGAGGTTCTAGAGTGAATTTCCATTTCTCAGCTAAGATTTACTGATACCGCTGATACTCATTCCTGTTGGGTTCTGCTCTGTCAAGACGCTGCATGCAGAGGAAGCAGGAGCTAAGATGAGAACTGGAAACATTTCCTTCAAGTGGGAAGGTGCCCTGCTAAGAAGCTGCTTATTGAACCTGACAGCGGGCGTATAAACAACATTAGAGGGAGTGCTCACACATGTACTCCCAATAAAGGGGAGGACAAGGCGGTGAAAGTCAGAGCTATTACAAGACAAATACAAATTAAGGACACTGTTTTTAATCTCCAGGATACTCAAATATTTTTGAGAGCTCCCAGTGTTCAAGGGAGGAGGGAGAGAGGGAGAGAAGGGGACAGGGGGAGCAGTAAACTCTACTGAGACTTTTCCTACAGTTTGTATCACCTTTGGGGGGAAAATTGTTCTAGAAAAAAGCGAGAGGGTTTTGAAACTAACAGAAAAGCACTTGCTAAAAGGTAGTTTGCTCTTTGTAGAACTTCCCATGAGGCCTGAAAAAGCACCCTGGGCATGCACCTTACCAGACAGCTTTGCATATGAAATGCTGTTTGTTTCTAAACCAGTTTGATACTTTTACCAGGGGGGTTATTCCTGTCAATTGTCTCCTGATTACTGATCTGTGAGAAGCCAAAAAAAAAAAGTCAGACATACCACAAAGATATAAACGTAACTATCAAAGTTCGTGGGATTTTCGACATTCCCCCTCCTTACCCTGAAACTTTAACCCTTGAGCGAACGCTGCCATATACATTTCCTTTGTTCAGCTGGCCGGTGGGCCACCTGGAAAGCATCAGCACTCGAAGAAGAAAACTGCTATTGTTTATTCGGAATCTCCTTAAAACAAAACCTCGCTGCCCATTCCCGTTTCCCAGAAAGGTATATTGTTCTATCACCACCCATATCAAATTCAAGTGCAGAGACATGTTTACGGTACGTGCCGCGGCTCAGATAGGCTGGGCTGTTGCAACCCTGTTGCAATCCCGCGCAGAAAACAGAATGTTAACACTGGCACGCTGCTCCCACGCCCTCCCCGTTGCAGGCTTTACATTAACTCAGTGACACCCTGCTAGGCACAAGGTTTATTTACACAACACAAAGTCTTGAGGACAGCCTTTGTCCAACTCCAACCCTGAGAAGGCTTCTGAAGCGCTACCGACTATAGGAAAGGTGTATTAAGAATCAAGAGAGGACCACGTATGAATGAAAAGTTTTGAAACCCGCTTGATTGAGTTTCCAGCCACAGCGCAATTCTCTCTCAGCCAGAAGCTGTTGGGACAAACTAGGGAAGCTTCTGATTTTCACGGAGCCCAGTGAATTCCACTAACACGGTGGTTTCACAAGGACTTTAATCCGGATACGCTCGTGACACTGTGAAAAGAAGCAAATGCCTCTCTCCTCAGCCATTCAGGTTTTCTGCTGGGATAGATTTGAGCGGGATGCGTTTCCCAACATGCTTCACCTCACGGCTGTGTCAGCGCAAGGGAGGGGACAGCGTGGGAGCAGGAAGAGGGCAGGACTGCCTCTTTTGTCAGCAGCGGCGGGCGAAAGCACTTGGGGAACCAGCGACATTGTAAACTGTGCTGATTTACATCTGCTAAAAACACTCCTTAGTTTTCCTTAAAATCAGTTGCTGTATGTACGGCACTTTAAAGCTTAACATACGTGGGAAAACAGGCAAGAAAGCTCAAGCGCAGATTTATTGGGTGGAAGCGCCCAAGGAGGCTGTAAGCTTCACCTCCCCAGGACTAGCAATACCCACTCCTGTGAGGAGGGAGTGGTTGCTGTGCTCGCCCTCTTCCCCAGGGGGTGTAGAACGCAGAAGAGTTCCTGAGTTTCACATGATCATCTTCTTGTCAAAGCTTTGGGCTAAGTGTCACGGCTTTTTCTTTAAAGAAACTCTCAGTGTGAACCCGCAGACGTGCAGGTCACTGTAACACTTCCTCCTACACAGTAGTTTTGACATGAACAACTCCAAATTGTTGTCGGAACTTCTTGTAGCAGAAATGCCAAATGTCAATAAAAAACAACAACGCAACCCCTCCGAAAAAGCAGGTCCACAGCAATTGGAAGATACTTGGTGAAAATGTCAGAGAGTGCCCAGTGAGTGAAGATGGCATAAATCTAAGCAGCAGTATATGCTCTAGACAGTCCCGGGTCAGGTTCAGAATGCATTACAAAGCTGATGAACCAATAAAAATGTCAATGGTCGAGATCTTAAAAGTAAATGGGGCCAGTAACAAATATTTTATACCAATAAGTGAATCCTAGATCTTCTTCCAGATGAAATTTCATTCCTTTTCTGTATCTTTTTCCTTAATGCATTTCTTTAAAATAAAAAGCGTTCATACCAGTTGTATGGCATTTATTTCCCACAGATCTGCACGCTTCGCTAGAACTTCAGTCTCATTATGCCCATTTTACAGGCAGGGAAACCAAGGCACCGAGATGCAAAACACTGAGTAAGGGTCATTCAGCAGGGAGGTAAACCCAGGGAAGAACTGCAGTTCTGTCCCATTTGAGTTTATTCTGTTCTCCTGTTTTTCTCTACTGGCACATAGAAAATAAAATTACCTCTCATTAAAGTCACGGGGTTATATTAAAGAGGTGAACAAAGTTTTGCTTCACTTTGTAAATCCTCTTGGTTGTCTTGAAGGGATACATATTCCCCACCACTACTGCTACAGGGCTAAGTAAATCCTTTGCAGACCTATAACATAAATGCGAACTATACCACTGCTCTTATTAATATTTATGTAATAATCCAGGGCTGAAATTGGCTATCATTGAATTGACCTCAGATCTCTGACATAAATGCCTATTTGAAGCACCTGGCAATAGGCTGTAAGCATCCACACCCAGAACTGCTTTGTCCGGGCTTGCAGTTTTGCCAGCCACACACCTTTTCCTACCCTGCCGGTAAGGAACGCGACTGGAAAACATCAGCACAAAACATGCTTATAGAGAACAGGGCTACGTTGTACCATTAGCTCTTACAACACGCGTGCTTAACCTCTCTCACCTGACTTACCTGAGTCCACAGCCCACTCTTAGTTGAATAGAAGCCTCTGCAAATATGTGCACGCTGCAGCTGGTACCCAGATCTCTAAATATCACACAGGCATTTCTTGGAACGTCTTTCTAGTTGTGCTCCCTAAAAAAAAAATAATTGTTTTTAAATCTGAATTTCAATTAGCAGCCCTTAGGCCTTCGCTTTATTATTGTCCTTTAATCCTAAAAATTTTCCTTGATCTCATGAACTTTTTTCTAATATATTCAAATGTTATGGTTTTTTATATGTTTCGTATGTTCTCGGCAGACTATGTAAACAGCCCTGCGAGCTGAGCGACGTGTCTGCCAAAGGCGCTGCCGGCTGCTCACGCAGCATCTATGTGAAGAGTGATGCTCCTCAACTCACTGTAAAAAAACACTCCAAGATCTCAGGTAAGGATCAGTTCTGATTCTGGACTAAATTTTCCATCTCTGTTTCCTTCTGAAACAAGGAACTTACAGACATTGGCAAGTGCATGCACTTTTTACTGAAGAGAAGAGGAAAGAACAGCAATTTTGAGGGTTCTAAGTATCGTGCCATGTGTGATCATCAGCTGTGCTCTGAGACCAGGTTGGTTATTATTAATCAGCTGGGATTGAGGAAGAGCAGCAGTTTAGCAGCATCTTCTCCAAAAGCGAAGTGTCTAACTCTGCTTGTGCTTTCAGGTATCGTCCCACGCAGGCCGTGCCCTTTCCTCCCTACCATGCTTTCCTTGGCTATTTGGCAACCCTCACTGCATCACACCATGACCCAACACAAATGACTGTCATCCAGAGCAAAGGTTTCCAGCTGAATCACGGGAGCAGGTGCTCTGGGAACTTCCCCCACTATAATCCCTAGGAAGGAGCAACCTGTAGGACCTACTTTCCCTGGTTGATGCTTTCTCTGTTTATTGCTACTACCGCCAGAAAAAATGACTCGAATTCAGGCAGGAGTCCTTACATCTGTCAGCCGCCAGCCACCGGTGGCATTCAGCAACACAACTTCCCTGTCCATGTCCAAGCCAGAGCCCTCAGCACAGAGATGAAAGCTGGGGTGTTCACTGGAATTCCCCCAGCTCTATAGTGGTTTATACTGGGCATTTTTGGGCTCATGCAGACTCGCTTCCTTTCTTTCGCCTGTCGCAAGCACTCCTTTACCCCAGGTTGCCAGAAGCCTACTGTTCCAACAGCTGCTAAGAGAGGGTGAGGTGTCAGCATTGACGGAATGCCAGATTGTTTATTAATTAAAAACCTCGAGCATTTTGTAGCCATTTTGAGACCCCAATCAAAACTAAGCTATTTTACCAAGGGCTCCGAATGGTTTAAATCCAGCTATTCTGAGGCTTCCAGTCACAACTGGCAAGCATAAATCTAAGCCATAATCATAAGCCACTACTTCTTTTAATATGTGTTTATTAAAACATCAAAATACCAGAAAGCTAACTTCAGTTCTCCACCGTGAAACCGCCCCTCAGGAACATCTGAACAAACGCACGCTTCCAGACAGATCTTTGTCCCCAAACACAGTGAAGAGCTTTTCAAAGGTGCTCATCTGCCTCCCCAGTGTGCTTCTAGTTGCATGGTGGATTTTTTCATGCTGCCAGCTCGCAAGGCTGAGCGCAGCCGTCTGCTTCCCATATGCCACACGTCCTCCAGTGCCTCCTCGACCGCTCACCTTC